>SDVV010004282.1:0-20362 GCA_016164225.1 Gammarus roeselii
TATATATGTTATTTTAGGATCAGTGTTATGATACTGGGTATTGTATATGATTATCGGTAGTGTTATGAATATTTAGACTGTTCCCACGCTAGGGGATCCAATGTATTTTTTATTCGGATATGTTATTTTGCCAGTCATGGTCATGAGTGCAGTGTTGGGGTTCTCATTATGCCTTATCTCTTGGTCGCGAAGAGGCACTACCTCCCGCAAGTGGTCCGAGTGGCATACATGTCTCACCCTGTCCTAGTCGAACATGTTTCGCGTGCCAGTGTATGCTGTTTTGTGAATTTTTATACAGGGAATGTTTAACAGTGTTTACGAGTGTTATATCGATGTTACAAAGCCGTGTGTTATTTTATAGATGGCAACAAACTGTTATATTTTTCAAAGATTGCAATTATACGCATTGAGATATAAGTTGTCATGCGTCTTCGATGACTATCTTATGTTAGTTAAAACAGATTGAAATTAAATTGTGGCTAAGTTGGGCCGACAGAGATGAGAGAGGTGCCCGATCTCTACTCATAAGACCTCCGTGTCGTAAAAATTGTTCTATACAATACTCCTATGTCAGATCTCATTAATATGTTTAATCGGAATATAGGTCTGATTCATTGTGTACTTTAAACTTCCTGCAATATTTATTTGGTCGTGACATGTTCAGGAAAGGCTTACAAGTATTAACAAGTGTAGGAAGACAACAACAGGCCTATTGGCCCAAACTAGGTTGCTTTTTGATCGCAAGAGGATTCGTTCTGGAGTAAAACGTAGAAGAGGCCTATTGGCCCAAACTAGGTTGCCTTTTGATAGCAAGAGGATTAGTTCTGAAGTAGAACGTCTAAGAGAGCTTCGTGTGCCATTTCTGTTTATTTATAACAACAGAAAAGGGAACGACTTAGCTATTTATCGACGATTTATGTTGAACTTGTCGAGCCGCGACTTAAACGTTTCGATTGTATTGCTGCTTACAACATCCGCTGGAAGTTTGTTGCATGCTTCGACAACTCTATACGTAAAGAAATTGCGCGTGATGTCGAGAGAGAAACGTTTCCCAACGATTTTGTATCTATTGTTCCTAGTCACTCCGTTTGTATCTAGAGTGAAAAGGCTCGCTCGGTCGACGATTCCCCTACCCTTTTTAATCTCCCAAACTTCGATCATGTCGCTTATGACTCCACGTTTATCTAGCAAATAAAGTTTGAAGGTAGTGCACTAATGTTCAGCTATGAGTAATAAGACCCACGTTACCGTTCATACTGGGCCCCATTTATTCAGTAACACGTGGGAAAGAACTCCATATGGTTTCTGAATCTTATTGATGACCTTGGCTTTTCATGATACGTATTCTAGATTTGCGTACTTATGTATCGATTTATGATGAAATAATACCATACAGTTTGTGTGTGAATGAAGATATTTGTTTGTTTTGATCATGGCATTGCGTTTTTTTCATGTTGTTTGTTTTGTTTGAGGCTGGCACTCCTGTCAAGAACGCAATGCATTCGGCCACGGATACCTCGAAGCCCTTCAGCCTCGGGTGCCTCGAAGCACTCGGTCACGATGGCCTTATAAAATAAAGTTTTTGAGTTCTATGAAGTATTCATCTCCCAACTTCTTCTTTGTGATTTTACCTTGATGATACACATTTTTTAAAATGTTATTATGTTGGACGTTTGAACAATAATATTGTTGTTGAAGGAACTAGATAAATATTTCGATGCATGGTTGGCTTGCTAATGCAATACACCGGAACTTGATTCCAAAGAGTCGCTGGTTTGTGGTGCCTGTTATGACGCAAGTACGAGCTTGTCACACACATACCCATGTTAACTCGACCTTCTTCAGGCTGTGGCGCCAACTGATGGACGATCTTTGAAGTATTATACCTTTTCCACACGTGGGGTGAATAGCTGCAACGACATCAGTCACTTATGCTGGCAGCTGAGAAAACACAGGCCTCCCACTGGAATAGAACACACAATGTTTCGGTCACGAGTAAGGCACTGCCGTATTCAATGCCCTATCACTGTTTCGTAAGACATCGTGGGAAAGGAGGTTGAGCATCCCCTGCTGGACATGGGGACCTACATTTGACTGGGCGTTTCTGCATGATTAAGTACATACCGCAACCCCTGCGTGTCGTAAGAGGCGACAAATAAGGGGCGGGGTGAGGGGATAGGTATCCCCTCCTACCCTTCTCATTAAAATTCTCCCTAAAAGACGGCAAGTCAAGTGGGGAACCGTATTATCAAGGTCGCTGAATGGGCGTGACTGTAGTATGAATGAAGCAAAAAGGCGAGATATTGGTAAGGTGTTTGTGAGGAGACAGTTGAATGTGTTGACGCTGAGTGAGACTATGTTGAAGGGTAAGGGCGAGTGTGAGTTAGGGGTGGTAAGTGGCAGAAAGTCAGGCGTGGATGGAGGTTGGGCACAAGAAGGTGTGGTGTTGTTATTGAGTGATCAACTGGCTAGTAGCGTTACTGAGTGCAAAGAGAAGTCCTCAAGATGTATGTGTGAGACAGTAAAGTTAGGCGTAAAAAAATGGGCATTCATGAGTGCGTACGTACCTGGTAGCGAGATGAAAGAGGAGGAGAGAGAGCATTTGTGGACTGACCTGAGCGAGTGCATTGAGAGTTTCAGAAGTCAATTCAATGTGATTGTGCTGTTTGACCTTTATGTGAGAGTTTGGGATGCAGTAGTGGATAATGTGATAGGGCGGTGTGGCGATCCTGGTAGGAATGACAGTGGAGATAACCTTATAGGCTTGGGCATGAAGCAGGAGCTGGTCGTCGGAAACAGCCTGTTCCAGAAGCGAGATATCTACAAGTACACATGGGTAAGGATGTCCATGGTGCAGTGGGGGAGAGAGCGCTGTTGGACTTAGTGCTGATTTCGGGGAGAGTGGTGGGGAGGCTGTTTGATGTGCGGGTATTGAGAGGGGAGGGTGGAGGAGTGTCTGACCATCTCCTGGGGGAAAGAAGATCAAGAGTGGAGCATAGGTGGAGGGAAACAAAAGAGTGGGAGGAGGAAGAGAGGTAGTGTAAGTAAGTGAGCTAAATGCAAAAAGCAGAGCTGAGGAGTTCCAACGTGCGTTGAGGGAGGAATATGACAACGTGAGAGGGCAGAACCTGCATGATGTGGAGGAAGAATGGGAGACGTTCAGCGATGCCCTGTTGAGATGTTTGAGAAATGTGTGTGGTATGCGTCGTGATGGCGGGTGGAGACGGAAGGGCTGCGAGTGGTGAAACGAAGAGATCAAACTGGCGATGGCGCAGAAAAGAAGAGCTTTTGACGACTGGCTGCATTTGTTGACGGAAAGTGGTATTGTTCGGAAAGTGGGCCTATTATTTTGATGAATTGTTGAATATCGAGGATGACAGAGAGGCTGATATTGTTGCTGGGGGTGGTGGTGGCACGAATGCCGGTTTTTGGAGAGAGACTTCTTTCGAATATTACTAGGGACGAGGTGCAATAGTGGTGGAGGTGATGAAAGGAAAGAAAGCCATTGGGTTGGATGATGTCGTTTATCAAAATGATTCGCGTCGGATGGCAGATTCAATTAGCTCCATTACCCAGGATCGTTAGCCGTGTAATAAGATGTAGTCACCCGTATTGAAAAGAGAAGTCAGCTAGATTTGAAACGGTCAGGGCAAGAATGATTTAAATTTGTACCGCTGACAAATTGATACATTCTTTGTAGAACCCTAATCACGGAACCATCGTGATCATGAATATCTGTTCTTTGGTATTTCTAATAGTGGCGCAATCAAAATCCATCCATGACTACATGAAAAGGAAAAATGGAAATAAATATCCGGATGAATTAACTTCAAACTAAGGGTTAAACACCTCTCTCAATCAAAAAATCAAAATGTGGAAAAAAAATCGCAAATTTTGTCGACAAATATCCATGTGGATGGCTTTATAATATGCAAAGTAGCGAGATGAAATTCGTTTACAATTGTTGATCAACCAAAATCCGAATAGTTATTTTTCTCACATTATTTAAACATAACGGAGATTTTATTTGATTCCTTCAATTTAACAAGTTTGTAATCAAACTTAGTTCTGAATGACATCTCCCCTTTATAGAAGAGTTCTATCATAGGGGCCGATGTAGTGTTTCCGAAATATTTAGTTTCATCAGCATGCTGATTTAAGTTATGTGTATGTAGATCAATCCCGTCAATTGAATATGTAATAACTTCGTTCTATGTATTCACGCAAGTTATGTACCTTCTTATATCGGCAGCTGTAAGCAAAGAAGAGTTTCATAAATAATATTTACCTGGCAATCTATCATGACCGTCCGAGAACCGAATTGCATGTTCAGGCTTTGGTCTAAATGATGGCCAAGGATGACACTCTCCCTTGATGGGAAGGTATTATCTTCTATGGTTATTGGGTTGGCTTTCACTTAGTCTTCCTATACCTGGTGTACGGATGTTACAGCCTTCATTGCAATGTAATGAATCACTTATAGCCATATTTCGTTCATCACCAAATGTAAATTAAAAGAAGGGAATCGAGTCATGAATGTTCTTCTGTGATTTTATTATAGGGGTTGATTCTGAAGGCATCCTGATATGTACTTGATATTTAGTGTTGATAACACTGCGAAATAATTTGGGGAAAAAAATATGTTGACTCAGATTGTTGAGCTCATTTAGACTAGAATTGGCATGCTGATTCCAAACCTGTAGTCAGTTTTTTTCTAGCACGGCAAGTTTTTTTTCCACAGCTTACCATCCAGATAAGCAAAATTCCATTGGTTAGCTGAAGTAAAACTGGTTTAATTAAGGAATAAGGGCTTTCAATCTACAATCCAAATGAATGGCGATTGTTTATTGATTGTTTATTGATAGCACAAAAAGTTTGAAGTGTGTTCTTCTACACTGTGGCAATTCGTCTAGCGCAGTCCATATTAGGTGTTCGGTCTTTCTTTGTGAAGAATATGGAGATGTAAAGAGAGTCGTAGAGTTATCGCGATATGACAGACACAATTGGATCATCTGTGTTGACCTTAAAATGGTGTCCTTCCTTCTTGGTCAACAACGAGGTTACACATAATATTCATGCTTTCTCTGCATGTGGGATAGCAGAGCTCGGGAGAGGGATTGGGTTGAGACTAATTGGTTTCCGAGATCTGGTCTTAAGCCTGGAGATCCTAACATTGTCCAGGAGACACTTGTTGACAGGATAAAAATAATACCCCCACCTCTGCACATAAAACTAGGTCCCATGGAACAATTTGTAAAAGCATTGTCAACTGATGGCGACTGTTTGAAGTAGATTATCTTGGCATTTCCTGGACTGTCAATTGAAAAATCAAAGCCGATGTGATTGATAGTCCACGAATTCGACAGCTCATCAAGGATAAACATTTCACCTGTACAATGTCAGACCTTGAAAAAAATGCTTGACTATCATTGAAAGACGTCGTCAAGAACTTTCTTGGAAATACATGTGAAAGTAATCACACAGAAGCTGTTCAGAAACTATTGGAGAGCTACAAAGCACTTGGTTGCAATATGAGTATTAAAGTACATTTTTTGCATAGCTATCTTGCCAACTTTAGGTAAAAATCTTGGTGATGTTAATGACGAGCAGGGTGAACGATTTCACCAAGATTAGAAGGTTATGGAAGAAGTTACCAGGGTAGACGGAATGTGAATATGATGGCTGACTATTGTTGGAGCATCAAACCCGATAGTCCTCAAGTTTAACACTCCAGGAAAAGGTACAAATGTAATTTTTTACTTTAACATGCTCACAATAATTATAGCCGTATCCTTTGTAAAACATATTAATGTTAAATAAACGTTCAAGTCATGACTATTTCTTTAATTTGTTACTGTATTTTAATATTTTCAACTTTTTATAAAACAAGCACTGTTACTGTTATGTAGAGTATTTCTTTTAGTTTTTAAGAAAACGAAAATCCTGTTGTTTTTGAGCTTGACGACGTGCTAGAGAAAAACAGGGACCAGTTTTGGATTCAGCACCCAACAATTACTTTTTAACAACTGCCAAACCTAACTCAACAAGAAGTGTGTTCCCCTAGTGTAATATTTGCAGGTTCATCGCCAGGCACAGTTAAAGGAAAAGTTATTAAATTGATTTGATCCAAATTTTTTGTGAAAGCATGGTCCATGTTATGATAAAATATATGTGATAACTGCGTCCATATGTTTTCGTTTTAGAATTGACCTCCTATTAAATTGTTTGTCTCTGCACCACATAAGTTTCTTCTGAATGATATTGATGGCAAATACAATTTCTACCATGTAGAACAAAATGTAATAGAACAGTTTGCCAGTCGACAGATCCTTATCCCTCTACGACACCAAATGAAGTTCATAATAACTAGTGAAATTCTCCTGAAAAATAACCGACGTCAAGTTGTTATTGCAGCCCAGAGCACCTCATAATTCAAATTTAATTATATCCTCGTCGATCGAGCTTGGCTAAGCGAACAGAAAATTGGTTCAAGATATTCCAGTTTAATCTTGCTGCTCTTACGAGCATATTTGCCTCCAATCATGACATTTTACGGTAGTAATTAATCAATGAGTCATTATTAAATGCCGAGAGCGAATGTCAACATCTAACATAAACCTATCAAAAGATTATGAATATTTTGTTTATCCCCAAGTTACTGGATAACCCATACGCTATTTAAAATACAAACCCAAATCGGTCAGAATTTCCTTGGCGCCGGTACAGTGGCAAATGAAAATTAACTCATGATTGGAGATTAACAAAATTCTGAGAGAATTTCTGAAATTCAAATTATAAATCCATCCCTTTTTAAACCGGTCATCGTTAAAACATCCCCATCATATTATATAAGTTGAGCAATTGATCACATGTAACAATTTTCTTTGATTGTTTGTGCACTTAACTCGTTATCTCGAAACGATTTACTAAGAAAAGATATGGAAACTTCATATCTACGTGCTTGTCGTGTGAAAAAATTGAACCCTCAGGGAGACTATTTGACAGCGTTTCAGAGTCAACTTTTCCACCTCTTCCGATCTTGGAAGTTACAGTGAGTGTAGAAAGTGACCGGACAAATTTTATTATGCGTCATACCACAGTTATCTTAAGCAGGTTCCACCATACATATAAATCGTACAGCGTTTGTTGAATTCGGAACTAACTTCTTGAGGGGCGACACCTAAACAGGTTTCACTCTGTACATAAGCTCAGCAACTCATTTTTTCTTTAAAACAATGATCAATAAATTACGCTTCCTAATGCATACATATCAACCACAATTTCCTAGAGTGGCAAACAGCGTTTTGAGAGTATGACTATTCAAAATCAAGGTGCTTAAACATCAGCAACGCCCATTATCCAGGGTCCAGAGTACAGCTCTTCGTATAGATTTACTGCTTGCGAATAGAATATGGCGTGTGGTATTATCTAAGTCGAAGGCAATCTGTGTCACCTTCAAAGTTGCTATTTGTTTAATTAGATCCGACTAAAACAATTTACGCGTCTGAGCATTTCATAATTTGCTTATCACAACTGCATCGTTGACAGGCACTCTGTGATCAGCATCTATTGTGTGTTCCAAAAGTGTTCTTTCAGGATCCTACAAATGTACAAAGGTTATGTGGTAGTTGAATCGCCTGTCAATACCATCAGTCTCACGAAACTTTTTACCTCTCTGACAACATATCTCTCCAATGTATCTCCTTGGGCAGAAATGATGGGGTAAACTAGTAAGGTTATCCCACCCCTTCAGAAAGTGGCTTACTAATTCCGCAAACTGTAGATGTCTTGTATGTTTTCTGATACATATTTAAGACGACCTTTGTGAGACTCAAATAAATACATACCTGCACACCTTCTACTATCACTTTAGTTTTTAAGCCCTGAAGAGATCGTACTACAAATAGTTAAGAATAAAAAATAAAATCCATGTATTCACGAGATGAATCGTGTCATTCATGTGTATACAAAGTATTCCTGAAATTTAGAATACACAGCAAATTATAAGTACCATTTTTGCAAGTAAGGTATTCATGTTACACATCGAGTTTGCTAGTTCGATGGAACAAGTGAGTTTATTGAAATTCACGCTACAGATAAAAACATCAGAGAGACAAGTATTTTGGGGTATGTTTTAGATGTCACTCTGGGGCATACGGTACAGACATTCTGTATTTTGCTATATTGAGAATCGAGTTATTTTTTGCTGCATCACAATAATGCAGAAATGCCATCTGTTTTGAATACAAATTGGATTGTAAGAGCATTTTCAGACATAAGACAACATGGACAAGTTGTATGTTCAAACTTAATTGTGGCTAGACTTGAAGAGGGAAGCTAAGGTGAATTTCAGTGTTTATATTTATCATGAACTTGTTATAAATGGAAAGTGTCAAGACGGGCCCGTAATTCAGTCAAGATGGGCCCGTAATTCAGTCAAGATGGGCCCGTAATTATTTTATTGACGATTTTTTTTTAGTCTTTTCCAGTAGACCCTTTGTACGTGCCGAATAGGTATTTCTTATGACCACTAGGTGTTTTATGTTTGGCTATTTTTGTTTAGTAACCTAATTTCAACATCGAAATTGCACCCCACTTTGAGTATCGATTTTGAAAGGGGGAGAGGTCGAGGAGGAGACGATGTAGGCTCATCGTAGGGCCCGGAGTTGGTATATTTGGGCCCACCATTAGAATGTTGGCATCCCTTGAATAACTGCAATAAAATTGGAAGACTCTGAGCATTGCTCGCTTATCACTGTTGCAGCAATTTTTTTGAACATCTCTTTTCCGGCTACAAATGTTGAAAATCATAACTGTCATTGCTCTGGATAAAAAAGTCATTGCTCACTGTGGGCTCCTAGATGGACCAGCGACCGCGTCCTGATCTTTTGTTTGAAAACAGTGGAATTCCGAACAAATCAAAAGAAAAATGACATAAATGGTAAATCGGACATGTCAGAAATTTAAATTTATTTTCGTCAATATCTTTTGAAACAGACTGAATTATCGCTCGTAACTTTACTTATGCAATCAGAAGCACTAACTTCATCGGACGCAGTAGCATTTTAAGGACAGTTGAGTGTCATTCAATGATTGAGTACGTATATTAGATATTAAATCTCTGCATTATATGTTAATCATGTTTTATCAATCATTTTTTGAACAGACAAAATATATTCCAATCCATGGGTGACATTTCATACATAATTTCTAAAGCTCGCATGACTCAACAATTTCATTCCGACAATTTCGTCGTCAATTCCATATGATTGGAACAATAAAAAGTACCAATTCTTCATTTCTGTAATTGGATTCCGTTGAAATATGAAGACTTTTATTCTACGGAGACGTCATTTTACCGTCCCTCACTCACGAAGGAGCAAAAACTTTGGATGAAATTGACGGGATTCCGTGTTGAGAACTGACAGTTTAGCAGCAACATAAAATTAGAGTATATTTCTGACGACTTGGACTTGCAGGTAGTTTAAAAAAAAACTGACCCAGAGATTGACCATGGGTACACTTTGTACACTATTTCCTGATACTAAAAAGAAAACGATGAAAGAGAAACATCATTGTAGCCTCTCCCAAAGATTTTGCACATTTTTTTAAGGACATTTGTTATCAGCTTGATGAAATTATTCGTTTGTGCATCGAGTCAGGACGTCAATTGTTCCTATCATTAGTTAGGGGTATTGTTATTGAATAAATGTGTGATATTATTACTTGCCAAAAGTAGGATATAGAACCATCATTTGATTAGATTTTGACGGACATCGATTGCCAGGTTTGGTGTATAAGCGCCTCCCCTTCTGCTAATCGCTCGCCTTTCAAAACATTTCTCGACTGTTGATTAGAGGTGACGAGGAACGTATGAGCTTAAGAGAGTGGATTATTATGTAGGCAAACTAAAGCGAGAAATTGATGCAGTGAATGGGGAACGACTGACATGATCAACAATAATGTAAATCGTTTGAAGTAACTCGCATTCTGCATTGAGTATAAATGTTCAGTTCAATGATGAAAAGTGACATTTTTTTAGTCAAAATCTTCAAAGAAACATGCATTTTGTAAAACTCTTTTAGAAAGATGCTTGCCTACCTAAGACAGTCAACCGGACGCATACCGAACCTTTCGCTAATATTTGTGGTCAATCGTCATATATGAAAGATATTGGCTTAATTACTCCAAAAGCATAAATTCGATAATCTAAAATAATATCAGCAATGACACGCTTTAAAACTTATGAAATCACAAGCTGTGAATTGATCGGAAGAAAGTAACACTTACAATCCCAAGCGTTATTCTGTACGATCGTGAATTGATCTTAACAAAAATCCGTTATCGCCTGCAGTCGATCGCAGTCATGAAGGCAATAACAACTTGTAATTATAAACTCAATTCAAACGATTAGAAATTTGAGTGCATGTAATCTTTTTTTAGATGAGCTCTGCTGACTGTTTCTGTCAAACGAGTCAAATATCGGGCTTATGAAACAAATGAGTTGGGCTTCAAAGAGAGATACAATAAATATTAACCTCATTTAACCTTAGGTTACATGGTGTCAACTGAATCCTTTATACAAAAAAGTCTTAATTATGCAGGCACTCTGATTACTAAAGTTTGAAGTAACTGAATACTTCCCACTGCATCAACACTTCGAATAATGGCTCAACTTAACAGTCCGTTATTCTATTATTGCACCCTAATTCGGAAATACCGAGCCCCTTTTTTATAAAAGGCAAATAGAAGTGCTTCAATTTAATCGATGAAAAGAGCTGATAATAACTGGTCAAATAATGTATCGGTGTATCTGTCTCCCCTCAGCGGATTTTATGTTTTCGACGTATCGCTTGCGCTTAAGCAGAACAAATGTGTTGATGTGCATCAATGGGATTGGGTATCTAAACTGTGGATTTATGATATTCGTGGTATTAGCGGAAAACATTTGGATATTCTGTAAGTTCGGCAAATGGTCTCATATAAGTGCAATGGACTTCCAGAGTATGCATGGGTGAAGAAAACAAGTAAAAAAAACAGATTTCAAATCCCACAAGATGACACTAAATTAGTAAGGGAAATATTGCTTCTGAAATATCATAATTATTTGAGTGCAGACTTTATAAAGAATGTAATTTACACATTCAAAAATAATTTCCCACACCAGTTCATTTGTCCGGATTTCCAGTTAAAATGAAGCTCTAATTTTCTGTTTTAGTCACCCAGCATTTTCCTACATAACAGAAATATTGGTTTTCCGATGATTTAAAAAACAAACAAAGCTGCCAAACCATTCGCTCAACATAGTACTATTTGAACTATCTCGTGCAATCCTAGAGACAATAGAAATAAAATAATACCGATTCAAACGCATGGACGAATCACCCAGAAAAGAAGGGGCTTATGGAAAGATGCAGTCCACTCTTTTCTGAGACATTCCAAGCGAAAGCCTTTAAGTCACAAAATCTTGGAGTGAGGTCCAAAATCAGTGTCAGCAGCCTGTCTCATCACATAATGTGTGGCCTCCACACTTTCAGCCCTGCCTCCTCCCTAGACTTCACCTCAATTTCAATCAAGTCTTCTCTTCTCAACATAAGAGCCCAGGTAAATTGTATTGGCTGATAGGATTTTACAATTCAAACGTGCAAACTTTTATTTTTATAATTCGAAAATCTCCTGATTTTCCGACATGAATTGACATATTTAGAAATCAACGCGACATATTTAGAAATAAAATAGTTATAAAATTATTTGCAGCTTTTTCTCATGTTTTCATAAGTAAAATCAATATACTGATTGTGCATGACAATGTTGGACAGCCTATTTGAATTCTTTATGAACTGTCATCATCTCCGGGTTTATTGCAATATATATTTGTTTCACTTCATCGCCCACAATGTCCATAGTAGTTGTTCATGAGAAAATAACGTTATTAAATATGTTTTAAATAATAAATGTGGATCAGTGTATGGATATAGATTTAAGCAAGAGGAAAAAAACTGATGTTATGGGTTGGCATTTTTGATCGACGCCTACTACGAATATTGTTCATGGTCTAAGGATTGTTGGAGCGGCCAGTACAATCAATACACCTTCATGTTTAACAATGTGCGAGCAGTAATGTTTTATAGTAGTACTAATTATGTTGAAAACATTAACCGCAACCTTTTAAATGAATAAAGCGGGAAAAAAATCTGCACGAGTGATTGTTTTGTAATGAAACTTTTTGATCCAATAATAAGGACTATTCCGTAAATTATTCCCTTGCCGTATGTTCAGTTCACTGCCAATTTAGCATTCAAGACACTCGAAACAGCCTATGAGAAATACAAATGACAATAGTTGTTAAATTCATGGAACATATGAAAACAACGGGGCGCAATATTGTGATTGTAGACATGAAGACAGCATCGATGGTTTCACCCAACTTTAGGTCCACGCAAGCTTGGCGTACAAATTCTCCTTCTTTTGACTGGTCAGTCTTATGGTAAAGAAGTTTTGAGCTAAAGAAAATGATCAGTATGACGAGTAAAGAAGACTAGTCTTTTCAAGTGGGTGAAAATTAAATTTTATTGGCACTTTCCAGATATTGAAGAGAATATTTCTAATACAAAAGTCCTTCGTCCTCACATCGTATGAGCGATAGTTTCTGAATCCTGGCTTCAGTTCATTTGGGTAGATTAACTTAATGCAATATGCTGAACAACAAGCAAAAACGGCCGCAATATGAAAATCCTACTCGTGGATAGTTATTCATTGCCTTCTGTTTGTTCTCGCTGCCTTCTACTGTTCGTTCAAACCCTCGCCTTTAAAATTATCAGTTGCAATACGACGGCTTCAATACAACGTAAACAGAATAAAACTGTTCGTCTTCTTGCAATCGAGGACACTTTCGTTACCACGATTCACACTTATTGTGAAAACATATTGAGCGTAATGTATTGTAATTCATCGATGAAAACTTGTTGTGGCTATAATGTTTTGCAGACGATCGCAATGCCTTTCTTCAGGGACGGACAATCAAGTTTCTTTGTAAGATGAAATAAGTTCGTAATTTTTCGATTCAAGGAAAAATATCGGAACAGCTAACAATATTTTATCAAATAATTGGAATTAAACTCTCTCGAAGTTACACTCCACCCTCCTCCCCCTTCAATTGAGTGAGAGCATGAAACGAGCATTCAATTATTCAATTCAAGAGATTAATTAATTTGGACTCGAGAGCCCTATGAAACTAAATTGGACCGGATTTTGAATAATTTTTTATTGATATGCATTTGAAAGGATGGATCTACAAACACTTTAGAATGTTTTGTGAATCGTTGCACATAGGTCTTAATAACTTTGCGGTCGGAATTCTTTGGAGCAGCACCTTACAAATTAAAATAGTTATGATCCATCTTTCTATCTGCATATACCAACACTTTGATATATATTTAATTTCCCCATCAATGAATTTATTGCAAAGGGAAATGGAACAGGTATTATTGGCTCTTTCTATATAATAGTCATGTTATATGTATGAGTCTTCTTCGTGCCAATATTGAAAGAAGCCATCATAAACCGAATTAATTATGCTATCTGGACAGGGCGGTGCATGACCTCTACCAAAGCTAATACTTGCTGGCGTACGATAGGCAGTTTTTTTTTCATTCATGGAATTTAAATTCCAGCGATTTATTACATGTGTCAGACAAAATCCGATTATATCTAAAGCGATCAGTGTAATCAGGAATAGTTTATTTTATTGCTTGATGTTATGTCCATTCACAATTTGTTGCTATCTATTGACTGAAAAAAAAACAATTGCACTAGGAAATATAGTACACCAAGATTCTTTTTCCGTTCCGAGAGTTCTCAAATACTCGGATTAATGAACATTATGTTATTATTATTATTGTTAAATCATTTTCTACCATCTTCTAGCAGTGGGTTCTACATTTTTTAGGTCTAAAATTGTAAACCTAATTTTCAATTGCACTATTTGAATTAGCCACCGCGAAGGGGAGTGGTCGACGGCAAGGCGCACCTCACGCCACTCTCATTCGAAGCAGGAGATTGAAATGAAGTCGTGACACCACATTTCCTGCCAGCAGCCGGTTTGTGTGGCCGGTTCCGATAGTATTGTCGAGCACACAACTATCGATCGAGAAGGGGGCCGATCAGGAAGAGCGTTGATCGAGAAGGGTGCCGACCGAGAAGGCTCCTATAGAGAAGGGTTCTCATCAAAAATATCATCGATCGAGAAAGGCTGCGGATAGAAAAGAACACCGATCAAAAACTGTACCGATCGAGAAGGGTGCCGATCGAGAAGTTCGACGATCATTAGGGGAGCCAGTCAAGAGGAGTGTCAACCGAGAAGGACACCGATCAAGTATGGTTCTGAACTAGAATTGTACAGAAAAAGAGGGCAACCATCAAGAAGGGTGCCGATCGAGATCGCATCCGATCTAGAAGGCCTTTCCAGAAGGGCGGAAATCGTTACAAATAATGAAACAATGAGTAGGATAAGTGGTCTAGATGTATCACCAAGGCTAGGATCCGTATGGCATTTGTTATGAATTAGATCTACTTCTTGTCTGTATAATGCCGGACGTGTAGTTGTATGTAATACATATACACTAGGAAGAATACCCCTCGATATTCCGGGACACGATGTAAATCTCGGTCTAAAATAATATTCTAAAATTAAGCAGGGTACCGGGACAAAAACCCCAGTCCACGTCTTGCCATTTAATCCTAATGTACCCATATCATTATCCTAGTGCTTTCTCTGGTGTGGAAAGTGTTAAGTGCTTTGAAGGAATGTGTGGTGTGTCTCGTGCAATCTGTGTCCTAGACCTCATGGAGAGGCCTAAGGACACATTACGAATCACTGTATTTGTCGGCGCACTCAATTAATTGATTGAAGTTGATTTTATTCGATTACCTCTTCTCATAGTTTTTTCAACCTAAATATAAAGAGGTTAATATTATTTGCACAATGGTAATCGAGTTTAATTTTTGGGGGTATTTTCTACCTCATTCCGATCGATTGCACTATGAACATGTTTTAGTCCTGGCATAAACAGGATTTAGAGGGAGCGAGACGATTGTACACAAACCATGCCATGGGACGCGTTATCCAAAACCTATGAAAGATGATCAGCTCAGCAGCGCATTGTGTCGTGATGAACGTCGAACATATCATTCAAATTTTTTTATATGGAAAACACAATTGAATTTATATAAACATAAATAAATGGGTCATATCCATATATGACATATTAAACATTTAAGAAAACTTCCCATCCGTGCGTTCAATTTTCCTCCAGAGTTGTTTTGTACGACATTGAGCAAAGATACTACGAAGAGCTCCAGTGTGTTCATTTATCAGAGTTGTATCATTTGGTTTTCATGAGTACGATAACAATGTAAAATAAAATAATAATTTGCTCATTATACAAAATTTTCTTTGTTTCATTGCTCCAATTCTATGTAATATCTTCAAAGGGGGTCAAATCATGAGTTTAAATTATACATATATTGATGCGGTAGAAAGGATTTCTTTGTGTAGATATCTCCCACCTTCCTTCCACCTGGATGGACTATCTGGGTCCTGTCGAAGCAGTTCATTCAATCTCGATCTTGCTCCGTCATTCATTAGCTGAATTTCCCGTCAGTTAGTCCGATTACCAGACGGTTACGGTTATCAGGCCGACAGACGGTCATTAAGCGATAGTGACTGAGCAAAGGAAGTAAGAGATTGGACAGCCCAGTCCGCTCTTGGACGATGATCCGGACTGTTTGAATTGATTGGAAACCCGACGAAAAGCTGATGAATAATAGACATATACCTCTTTTACTTCAAAGATTTACCTCAGAGATGCCCTAGCAATTAAATGGTGAGTGTATTGAAAACTAATGCACTAAATAACTAAATTGAACAAAATGAATCTGCTGTGAGTATTGCATTTGATCAACATCACAACAATGTCGAGGAAGTGGCTATCCGGAGACTCACGATCGTTCGAGGTGGACGTTTCCTTGAAGCCGTCCACTCGTAGACGTCTTCATCTCGCTCTTCAACATGAGGGAAACACTTGCTGAGGAGTTACCTACACATAAAAAACTCCTAGTATAACAGCACCGAAATTAGATTGCTGACAACGCCATCAGCACAACATCCCATGCAATTCCACGGTGATGGTGTTGAAAGAAACAAGTTAGTAAAATAATGTTCAATCGTAAAGAGAGGTCCTAAAACTAATGGACAATGTTTGCATGGGGCTAATCAGTTTCACAAATAACTTCCTTGTATTGATAACTAATCGCAAGTCAGTAATCATGATTAGTTGCCGTTGCTGTGATCTCGATGATTAGCTGAGAGCCGCTCAACAGCTCGCTTTA
This sequence comes from Gammarus roeselii, assembly GCA_016164225.1. Lineage (NCBI taxonomy): Eukaryota > Metazoa > Arthropoda > Malacostraca > Amphipoda > Gammaridae > Gammarus > Gammarus roeselii. The sequence continues at coordinate 16,390 of SDVV010004282.1, forward strand.
TCTACGAAAATCACATCTGTTTCAAATGGTTCAAATTGCTCAGCATCGCAGCTTCTGAAAAGGTTTACCTCGCCCCGCATTAGTTGCTTGGAGTTGAAGATCCATTAATATTAAAGCAACCACGTCAAACTTGCTGCACACATGAGGGAGGGATTCTATGAATCTTTGATAAAGGTTGTAATTTAGGTAATATAATTGTTGTTTAGAGAAGCTCATATTCCCAGAATAATTGGTTTCCTGAAGTTACTCCCAAGATTGTAGCATACCAAAGTCCTCATATGTTTGATATTCAGTGGCTCATAAAGATGAGCTATTGTACAATCTTTCAAACCTTTCCTATTCCAAGTAAATCCCGGGATAGGAGGAGGGCTGATAGTACTTCGGAGAGGCGACCAAGTTTAGCTAAATGGCTCACTGAATTAAAAAAAGATTGCAAGTACGTATGACTTATTGCCTTCATCACAGCGATTTTTCGGTCTGAAACAATCATGAGAACTTATCTTGCTAATGACTGTTGTGTGGTTGATTTATCAAACTTTAGCATGACATTATCTCAAGCATTGTATATAATTGAAACAATTTAGATTTGATTTCCATTCTTCTGTATAACGATCAAAGGTTCTACGCCGAGTTAATGATCATTCATGTGTTTACAGCAGGTATAAATGAAATTATGACATTTTCGTAGTGTTTTCACTGTATATTATGTTCCCTGGAATATTTCTTTCGTATGTAAGATAAAATTACAACAAACTATATTTGCTATTTGTTTATATTTAAACGTCACTAATATTAGGAAACAATATAAACAAATTCATGCGATTAGCTTGTTATTTATTGAAGTATTTGTTATACACCTGTCATGGTATTACAGTATTTGTTTACATGTTATAATTTTGCGAATGCACATCTGAAGAATCGGCCGATTGCATATCTGAAGAACCGGCCTTTATCACAGGCAACAAAAAATGGTCAATCGCATTGACTGGTCGAAAAAAAATACTTGACCAAGGAAAATAACGTAGAAAATTTCTCTTCCATGTCACTATTTCGTGAACTGTTGTTTAACGAATTATAAGTGAGCACATCACATGTTATCAACGAGTGTTCAATTATGGTTTTTAAAGAAGGTGCAAATATAAACATATATTTAGTTCCTGTAAATTATATTTCTGGTGATTGTGCATTCCCTACAATCAATACCATCACTGAAATAAATACGTTGTTTCAAAGATTTTACTCCAACATTCTGGCAGTGAGATTGCACGTGTCAATGTATGATAGGCACAGACATGAAGGAGGTATCGGCTGCATGTCTACGAATACAGAAATACTTGTAATCTCACTGCCGGTATTATCGAATCGCAAATGAGAAGTGATGGTTTTATCTACCCATCGATACATCTTACCTGTGCACTTAGAAGAGGACAAGAAATCAGCTTACAGTAAAAATTAACGGAAATTTTATATGAATATTTATCACAACTTGAGTTAACTTTGTAAATATTTTGCTTCCTTGTACGCATCCAATACATAACCATAATTCATGTTAAATCAAATTATTCATGGAAAAAGCATAATTTGTTTTTTCGTTATCGACTAACCGTAAGCTGATCAAATTTTATTTTACCACTGCGCATATACAGGGTGTTTCCGAATTGTGTGAACAAACTTCAATCCAAGGTTGGGTTAGGTAAAATAGGCACATTTTACTTATTAACGGGTCCGAAAATAATTAGCAAAAAAATTTGGAGACATATAATTTAAAAGAAGGAATGAATCCAATTTTTGATCCAATTCTACTGTTGGGTCCACAAAACACCAGTATCGTCTGAACAAAATCTCATCCGCTGTATGTTTTATACAGCGGATGTATGTTTTATCAATTAGGTTGGCCGTACTTGGAATTATTAAAGGTAAGATTTTCGTACAAAAGTTTTGGACGAATATACATGAATGGGATTGTGTAATTGATTGTGATTGTTTTCAGAGTGGGTTGCCTTAGTGGATGATCTATAAAAAATTGTGTGTGAGAATACCATGTAGTATATCCTGGAACTTCCAGTGTGCAAAAACTTCTCAGTCTGGTAGAAGCCAGCGAAGTGGCCTACTGTATTGTGGCTCATTCAGCATCCGATTCTGATTGTAAGTCTGTTGCTACAAAATCAAGAGCAACTCTTGTGCGAACTTTCCCCTGCATCATTTGGAACTAACTGCCATACATCTTGCAGCTGTATAGCGACGGCCATGCGTCTTTCATTTGTGTGCGAATTGACTCGAGCAATCTTCGGCTAGTCAAACTAGCTGCTTCTATGTGGACGCAATGTGTTATTCTGATGGGTATAATCTCTTTTTCATAATTTTTTATTTACAAAAAATTTGAACCAATTTCCAGACGACTGTTCGGCAGTGGCGGTGCTTTTTCCTTTTTTTGTGGCCTGACTAATTTTTTATTTACAAAAAATTTGAACCAATTTTCAGACGACTGTTCGGCAGTGGCGGTGCTTTTTCCTTTTTTTGTGGCCTGACTCCCAAGGGTGCGAAAATTGTCTTGAGGGGCCGACAAAATTAGTGAACAACAAATTGGAAAAGAAGTCAGCGCTGCCGGATTTGTTAAAAAAAATGTAACAATTTGATTATGATGAAACAGGCGGATTTTACTGTTTCTGAAGGAGGACCGCGTATTTGGCCGGGGACTATTGCCCAGAATCTGGACTGGCTCGACAGTTGTAGACTTGACTATTCATAGAATTCTGTGGCGGTCTGGAATATGTCGGCTAACCTCCGCAGCTGTTGAAGACTGTTAAATCTACTAAAAATTGCTGAGTAGGAGTGTTCTCAAAAATATACAGGAAAAAAATCCAAAACCGATACGTACGACACAAGTGAAAATACTAGTATTTATTGATAAACATAATGCTTGCCAAGCCTGGCTTGATTCGGTGACCTGCTGTCATCAAGATAATTATTTTGGGGCAAGTGCGCCGCCACCCCTAAACAGTCATGAAAATTGGCACAAATGTAGTTAATAAAGACGATAAACCCACAAGAGTTCTTCCAAAAATGTTAAAAGCCTACGGAGGACTTGATATGTCAACAACAATATCTGCCCGATGACGTGGGTTGAGCCTCCTGGTCCTTGGATACTTTCTTGGAGCATTGCTGCCGAAGTCTCACTCGCAAGTGTAGCATTTGTAGTCTCACTTACATTTGTAGTACTCGAGGGAGGCGGACGTAGCAACGCAACACGCGCTATAGATTTCAGCATCATGTGTCTACCGGCATGAGATTTTGAAGGGTCGCTATCCCTGGCGTTAAATTCTTGTATAGCTAACGTCTGATCAGTCCCTTGCATCTCCACCAACTGTCTTATCAGCCACAAGTGGTTCCGACTACCAGCCTATGGTACTATTTTTTAACAGCTGAACATTCATAGCATTTCTCTGTTAGACCAGCCAGTCATATCTGCCACTGGCATACAACCTAACAGAGGTATCTGCCACTTGCACACAACCTAAAACGGGACCATTTTACTAGTTATCACTTCAATGAAACTTTTCTTCCCCGCCTAACCTAACCTAGGGGTACGTGTTTCTAACCCGATGGACAAAGGTACGTATTTCTAATCTGCTGTTTTTTCAGAGTTTATGACAGTTTATTGAAGTTTCATTTAAGTGATAACCAGTAAAATGGTACGACTCGTGGTTGATTCTGACGATGGGCTGAATGGAAGTGGTGCAAATGAGTGTGGGCTAATACATCGCTTACAGCGAAACCAAGTGTGCTGAAAGATTTTTAGCGGTCATGACAGTGTCCGGCCATGACAGTGAGCTGAAGTGAGGTGGCGATAGGGCGCGTGTGCGGAAATAATTTTAGCGCAAACGCTGGCCTCCCTTTGTTAGGGCCATTCACTACGATTACGAGGGAGGTCGCTGGGCTGAATCCGGCAGTATTACTGCTAGGGAGGGGTATT
>SDVV010004283.1:0-20358 GCA_016164225.1 Gammarus roeselii
TATAGCTTAGGGAAGACGATTCAATAGAATGTTCGGGGGACGAATAATAGTCGTGTCACCCACTGAAAGTGTTATTCATGATTCGAATATTTTTCAGACTTCCATGAAAAGTTCATATTGAACCTCATATATGCATGGAATGTTTAAGTATTTTTTTTTATAATTTGTGAAAAAATCTCGTCCATCCATATATAATTATATCGATATTTTCGCCGTTCAAAACTTGACACGATGTAACGCAAATCTGGGTATGGGGAGAAAAAAAAAGACCAAACAATTCAGTTAAAATTTATGGTATGGCATAACTTGAATAAAGCTGTTATAATTTCTGTTGCGCGTTGAGGATTATATCTGCAACATTTTTATCGAGACTAGCTCCCGCTTCCATTACTCACATATATGAATCATAGTGTGACAATAACAATAATAATATTAATTATCTTTATTGAGGTACTCGATTGTACAGTAATTTATACATTTTTACGCCTTCACTTATTTAGTAACGTATTCATCTATTTATAAATATTTACTGACAGCATTTGCACTGAACGAGTAACCCCAAGAAAAAATTCTGCTATTCAAAATATACTTTTGTCACCCATCAAAAATATATTAATGTATTTGTACTTATGAAAACGAGTAATAAATGACTAGTCTAAAATGCTGTGGAGTTTCTTATTGTGATATTGACATATATTTTGATAGATGTTATGTTAGTTTGCTAGTAGTAGTATTTTTACTACTACTATCACCATTACTAGCGATGTGTTTCATGCGATATCATTGACTGCTACTCACAGTAAACTGATATCACTCTGAGTCGGCTTGTACAATATATTGTAATAGGTTAGATAGTTCCAGGCATGATTTCCTTATTTTATATTAGGATATGATAGGCCAGGCTTGGTCTAATTAGATTAATTCGAATACGGCCGGGAGCAGACGTAGTCATTTCCGTCGGGAATTCTCTCTTACATTCCGGATATGTGAGCTTCATACGAATGAATACTGCTTCTCGCGAGGCCCGCCAAACAAGTTGTGACGCACCCGTAGTGATTTCCTGTAAACATTAACGCATTCTGCAATTAGCCATTGTGACTTATAGTAGCGGTCACGTCGGTAGATGAAAACCATCGTACCTTAAAATGGTGAAACTAATAAAATATCATAATTGTTTTCGTCGCTTGTTATGATAAGCTTATCAAAAATATCTATCGTTAACCGGTGATGATAGTAGCTCATGAATAGCTGCACAAATTCGTAGCTCTGAGAGCTGGCGGCCCTGACGAGTGCTCACCATGATAATAGAGAAGTGCATGCAATCAAGAAGATGACGGAAACACCGTGTTGTTATTATACTATACAAACGAAATGCTAAAAAAATATTCAATTTTTTAAAGATTTAAGTGGAAATAGTATCTAATATCTGTATAGCTCAGGAATACTGATATAAGACACCGTCATATATTGAAATTTAGTATGACTGCTTGACTGTTCCATTCATTCACATTTAATATTTTCCCAATTATGGGTCAATATATTGATCAGCAAGGAAAAACATAGTGTTGAATAACTAATGATGTGTGTCATCTCATTCTGCAAAGCGTTTCGACGGAATAACTTATTTTCAATAAAAAAATCACATATAATGCAAATCTAACGTTTCTCACTTTCACTCGTTGGAGCACATCACGATGGAATACGTTACTATGTAGGCTATCTCAAGTTGCAAGTATGAGCAGTGTTCGTACTAGCTTCGATGAAAATAGCTTAGCGATAGCTACAATAGGTACATTTACCGAGTACTTCAACGACGCCTATAACGTAACAAGAGAATCGATCGATACATATCGCTAATATCGCTACATATCGCTAATATCCTGCCCTGGCCTTGAGCAAGCACCAAATCATCAGCTAAGGTTTCTAACACGCACTGCCATATATGACTTGAGGACACATGTTTGGTAGATTTAAAGCCAGATTTAATCGCACGGTCGGAAATTACCGACCAGCTAAACCGAATTATCGTCACTATTATTTAAAATCTGCCTGTCATGTCTCCAGTAGTTCAATCGAGGAATGTGATGCCCCGCAAATAAAATAAACAATGATTTATTGACTATAAATACACCAACAGACAATTTTATTAATAAACTGTTAGCAATGTAAATAACTTATTCGCAAATCCTTTATTCTTGTGATGTGTTTAGTTCTTCAAGATTATCAGGAATTTATTCATGATACAATCATACAAATAGAACAATAGATATAAATTAAACGTAGCATAACATAGGCATGCGTGGGGTGAATAAATAGTGGAAACATTGTTCTGCCTTCATTCCACAATCGGTAAAAAATCCAGGGAGATGGGGCTGTGGAGTATTTGCTATCGCGTTCCATTAGTGTTCCGTATCTCGCCCATGAGTCCTCCACGGACGGAGGGAGAGAGAAGAAGGAGGGAATGAAGTTTTTTTTTTGTATGATCTGAGAAAGGACTGCAGCCAGACTTAGCAGCTGACGTTTTATCTCTTCCCAGTGATCGAAGAGAATGAGATGAACAAACAAGTCATTTGCTAGCAGAAGTATTTGCATATCTTCGGATATCGGTTATACTCATAAAATATGAAATAAGTTTGGTACAATCCTTCATACACAGAGGATATTGCATTAGCAGTTCCCGGAAACAAATTCATCAACAGATTCAGTGCATCAAGCAAGTACTGACAAGCAACAACTCTCCTGCGGCAGCGATCGACGCCCTAGTGGGAAATTACATCACATCAAATCTGCTCCAGAAATGAGAGACCCGCTATTGTAGACATTTATTCTGAAGAACAATTGCATTCTGGTCGCAAAATGAAAGAAAAGAGTTGCGGGATAGTCTAAAAAAAAGGTAATCCCACCAAATGGAAATGAAATCGTCCGGCTCCTTATTTTCTTTAGGAAACTTAAAATTGGTGATGTAAAAGAATCCTCTCGAGTAGTCTGAAAACTTATGCGTTGTATACCAGTATACCAGCGGCCATGAAGGAGATAATTAATTGCCACAATGCATTGGGTGCACAGAAGCCTCAGCTAGTGACCGAGAGGATGAGGAAGCATGATAACCTTAGTTCCATCACCAAATGCATTCTAGAACAACATAACGTCACAAGAATACCCAACAAGCAACTCATGGATTTTAAAAAGAGCTAATTGTAAACAAGATTTACTAATAATAGAAGCATAAGTAAAAACAGAACCGAAAGCTGAACTCACTGCGCAAGACGAAGTAGAGACTGGATCCTTAAAGCTCTAGCCTACGGCCTTAGGCTTATACTAGTGGCAATAACCTACGCTGGTGACTGTGCCTTACAACAACGTATTATTTAGCCTCAGGAACGAGAATTTGCACAACACATTGTTTATTTGCCGGGTCGCTGGCTGTCTGGCTACCTATATCAGCTGCCAGGCTACCGTCGGATGGAGATTATACGCTGACTGTCATCAACATTTTGTTGCTGTCAAGCTCCCGTCGTATAGCTTGTATTGAAATACTATTTCTTTGCTAGAAAGGGTTCGCGTTATTTCAACGACTGGCCATGACGTCATCGCGGGTAGGGACAGGAGGAGTGTTCAGGGCCAATGAGCGAGGCGTCGACGGTACTTGCGGCTGGTCATTGTCTGATTTAAGGTGAGAGGCAACACGAAACTGAGGCCAGGCACTAGGAAGAAAGCAAGGAGGGCAGAGCAGCGCGAAACGTCAGGGAGGGACGACAGGCCGAGCGCGCCAGGCTCGGACCTTGAGGTAGGGTCAGCGGTATAAGGTATGTTTGTTCAGTGATTTTATTTGAGTTATACCACGACGGGTAAAATGAGTGAAATAAATCATTTATGTGCCCATAGGCTAAATATTCTTCTATTACCAATAGTACAGGATTTTTTCTGGGCTTGTTTGAGATTCGTGAAAAACCGCCAACATCAGTTCCAATAATGAAGATGCTGCCTGGCCTCAGCTGGATCACGGGATACGAGCGATGGTCGTGCCGTCACAGGAGCAGGGGCTGAGGTTACACATCCAACGTCAACGCTCAAAGCCGGCCTGGCAATGGCCTGGACGACCGGCGATTGTGCAGGGGTCTCGGTCGCGAGCCCCGTCCATTAAATTATATTCCCTGCAACGTGACTCAAGTGTAAACCTGCGAGGGGTGTAAATCTGTAATTGAAAATCATCAAGTGTGTGACTACCTTCATTGTGAGGCGCCCCTATTAATCGATTTAATTGTTAAGGTATTTTCCACTGCTCAAATTTCATGGATTCCACTGTTGCAATTGTGTGGGAATCCAAGTTACTTTTTGTATTGTGCTCCTAATTCAAAGAATATCTAACATAACTATGATAACTGGTTTCTAAATATATTTCAAAACCACCGTCAAGAATGTCTACCCATGCAAATAATTCAATAATAAACCTCTATGTCTTTCCTGTCTCCTTTATTCGCCTTGACCTCTCCTTCACTATCACTTTCCCTAAAATCTCCAGCCTATTTCATTCCCTAACGTTTTATTACAGGAACTCTCTGCCTAGAGTAAAGACGCTCTGACAATTGTAACGTATTCCAAATGTTTCACTCAAGTTACAAATGGTCTATTTTTTTCTAACGCCCACTACATCCTTTGATTTTTTTTTTGCCTCCCGTGAACTGATTGTGTGTGCAACTTTGATAATAGTGAATAAGAAATAAGTGACAACCAATATGTCATTCAGTGTTGTCCTTGTACAAAATCTATGGACTGCTACAGCTACCAGAAACAGTTCCATGGTAAAGGGTTGGGAGGGTGCTCTTTCACCGCATTCACTTGATTTTTTTAAATTATGAAACATTGTTTACGAATTGTTCACGATTAGTCATTCCAATGTTAGCTATTGTGGTGTATTATCTTGGAGGCGGTAGTTACAACTAAATCCCCAATTCCTTGGTGTGTATAACTATAATAATTACACGATTTTTCTACTGACAATTGTGGTTATCGTACAGTGTTGAACATTTGTATGTAGATATTTGGGTTAATTACGTTAGTGCGAATGATGTGTGAACCGTGACATTGATAGTTTTATCGATTCATGAACTGGCCCAGGATTAGTCAATGTCTCATAGTCTGTGTAGCTGTAATTCGGCTGTTTTGTTTTGTGTGTACTTTCAACAATCAACTGTCCATTTCAATATGCTATGGCCTGTAGCTGTGAATTTGCTTTAATACTTTTTGTGTTGTTTAGTCCGTGTAGAAATAATTCAGCTATTTCGTTTTGTGTGCACTTCAATAATAACATTTTCATTTCAATAAATCATGTCTCGTTGCTGTGAAATTCTCGACTGTTTTCCGCACCCTATTAGTGTTATGTAACTTTCTCAGCCTTGTGCGCCATAGAGCAACAGAATCAAATCCTTACTGTGTAACCAAATATCACTAGATATGGCAAGTCCTATTTTGCAGCAACAACTTTCATGATGAGAACATGATGGTGTCAGCACCCAGCCAACGGTTTTTTAGTTTCTGCAAGCTTGTCGAAATCAATGCCTCTTTGTTTCGTTGACTTGGTAACAGTTATGGGTTAAGGCAGGTGGTGCCCGGCGGTGTTGCGGTCCCCGGGTAATCAGCGGAAGGATCCACTCGTTCCTCCAGACTCTTTGACGGTAAGTTCTTCGTAATACTCCTCCTTACTTGAGCCTGGCTCGGGGAGCCTCGATCATCGGATTGCGACTAAATTGTGGTTGGCAGTCTTCACTGGTCGATAAGTCAACGTGCTGGGCTCACTCCAAGGCAGAACCAATTTTATTAGCAGGGTAGGGTCCTCCTCTCCCGTGAGGGTGTTCACTACGTAGTCGTGGTCACTCCACTTCTGCTCCAGAAGTTGTGCCACCCTCCTGTGTGGTTAGGGCCCAAAACGAAACTAGAGCCTAAAAAGGTGACAAGTCAAGCAGGATATCGCGTTGCAGTGCTCGGGTTGGCCAATACCGTTCAGCAGAACCGACTCTAGGAAAAGGAGAAGAAACCCACTGCAACATCTGGACTGGAAAATTTTTCTCCAGTCATTAAAGCTGGGGTGCTGGGTGTCTGCAAAGAACAGGTACCCTCCTAGACTTCATAAATGGCAATGATCATGGATAGTTGTCTATCATCCAAACTGCTCTTCTATGAAGTAATCCTCAGTTATCGCACTCATGGCCATCACACATCGTTGTAAAATTACGTACATAAAGTTGTGACGCCATTTATGGACTGTATTTATAACCTTCGATTCCTAATTTACCGGCCACCTGATCTTCCTCACTGACCCGAATTTCCCATGCTGACAGCTCAAATGATTGAATAATCTACCGGACCTCAAGTTGAAGACGCTGCAATTTTCCGGCAATGTAGGGCTGCTGCATTCGTCAAAGCGGACAACGGTAATCGACGCATATATCTACCTCTAGATGTCGATCCATAACCAACGGCAAGCTGAGCAAAGCTCTCCTCTTGGCGCAGGTTCGATTTTCATATATCATAGGGTGTGGCGGTGAATGCGGCCGTTGCGGCTCACCGGTAGTCGCTGAGTCGCCGGCAGATTTACCTAGTAGACAGTAGGTGGCAATCGTAGCACGTAAGAAAAAAAAATACGGCATTCCTCTGAGTCTTTACGCCGCATCGAGTTGAGCAGGCTCTCTTCTTGAGCGGTTTCGATTCACAAGATACTACAGTCGCTGCGTCTGCTTATCCCGCTTCGAAGCTTAGAACAGCAGATGGCCTTGCAGGCTAGCGTGATGGGTGATTGCGAGTACCGTTACAGGCTCACTACGAGTACTGGTGGCCCTGGCGAGGGTTTTACGGGTGGATGTAAGTCGCCGTAACACCTCTCACCCGGTATATCCCGGTAGGAATGATTGTACTGTAGGGGGCAGCATTCTGCCCCGCTATTGTACATGTTTAACCAATTCACGTTTTTCTTTCAGATTAGCCTTGAGGATGTTTGTGAGCATAATGATGTCTCCGCGAAAGTTGACTTAGGCAATGTTGTGCTTTTTTTTTGTCTGCTGCCGTTACCATTGAGGAGTTAACAAGCCTGTTTGCCTGTAATATGAATATTATTTTTTTGTACACGAAACACTAGAATAGAGCCAAAGCTCTTAGTGTGGCACCACCTAGTCCCTGACTAGGTGGTCTTGAGACAACCTGCATAAAATTGTCTGGGCTAAACAGGAGGAAACGTTAGCTTGGCTGGGCTCAACATGGGGTGTGGATCTCGAGCTAAGTTGAGTGCACCTTAGGGAAGAAACTAATACTCCGCTTCCCATTCTCCTATTTTAATCTTGAACTTCATTCAGTACTTCGAGGCTGCTGTCAAATAATTCAAAATCATTTACTTAGGGCTCAGAACCTCACGAGTTGAGCATCTGAGTCCCAATAATTTTGTCAATGTTGTGCTAGGTTTATAGATGGCAAATTGTATTACCCGTGTACACTAATAGTTACATTATATTTCAGGATGTTGACCAAGCTTTTGTTGCGTGCAAAATTGACCCAATAACTGTGTATCATTCAATAGCGGGTTGATAGTCCATGCCAGTCAAGGAGTGTTTCCTTCTCCTCTTCCAGTTACGAGTACGTGAGTGGGCTGTGAACCTCTCTCAGGGTACCTGGATTCTCGTCTGGCTAATAGCCTATGGACGTTGTTTTCAGCCGCTGCGGTCAAATATTCGTAACCCTCCAGGAAGCGCGCGTGCATGGAACTTTCGTGACGCTACATGCCTGTGCCTTGTTCCGAGGCGAGCCACGGTTTGAGTTTGTTGGTGGCCGCCACTCGCTGAGGTCCGTAACCAACGAGTCAATCCATTGGGTTTCGGGAGGCCCTGAAACCCAAATCTAGCCGTGGTGCTGCCTCCGGATAGTCTTCATTAAGGTGGACCTCGCCTTGAGGCCCTACACGAGGTGCAGCTCGTCGCTGGAGTCACCGCCTAGAAGATTTCACTACCAGACTCTGAGGAACGCGTCTACTCTAACTGCATCAAGAAAAGATTTGGCGGAGGAATAACGTCGGATTATGTAACACTGGTGCCGACTCCATTAGCCTATCTTGGTAGTCCTTTCTTATTACTGGGTGGTGATCGGGTAGTCATAGCTTCCTTAAATTGAGCAAACATTACACTATTACCTCCAGCTCCCTGATCAGACAATCAAGTGGTGAGCAGGTGATTGTAGCTCCTCTGAACTGACGAGCAAACATTACATGTTACCTTAAGCTCCCCTGATCGAACAATCAGGTGGTGAGCAGGTGGTTTTAGCTCCGCTGAGCTGACGAGCAGATCTCATGCAGTTAACTTGGCTTCCCTGGACAGATAATCAGCGTATTCACTGCTTGCCCTTCCGTTCATTGGCGGGTCTTGCTAGATGGTGGGGGCTGCCGTTCTGTTTGGTTAAACGTCGTGTACCTACTGTTCAGTACCTCAACGTGCTCACTAACGCGTTGGAGTGCTCATGTATTCCTCCATATTAAGGTATCCTACTACGCATTTATCCTTTATTCTTCCATTGGATTTTTTAAATTGTCTGGATATCGGATTATTTATAGATTGATGGTCATCTAGGAAGGAAGTATTGTTTGTTATAAGGGTTACCATGGCCCTCATTTTCTAAAAGGGAAGGTTGCGACGGTATGTGCGGGGAGTTGTGCGCGGCTGCGTTTGTGGGTAATACGTAAGTGATAGGCCAGTTGATAACTGGGATTGATTATTACCCCCTAACTTGAATAACGCGTGCAATTTGATCCAGTGGCTGCTGGAGTTATCGTAGTTTACTAATCTGAGACCCTAACGTGTACTTCAACATCCGGTGACTAACTCGAAGTTTGGGGTGGGGGTGCCACCCTGATCAGGTTGAAGGTGAAGGGCGGGGGGATAAAGTGGAGTGAAGCGGTATCGAACAGCGGCTATTACTTGGGTCGGGTGTTTCAGCTACACCGTGGTGCGGTATTGGGCTTGGGATTCCCCATGCAGGGGTTGGGATGTGCAGTTGCGCTCAGAAGGCTGATATGAAGCGTTATGTCTGTTGACTAGGAGAGTGTGTGTGTGTTGAGAAGTTGGATTTGTTCTCCTTTTATTTTTGGTTGACATGTTATGATGCACCAATGATGCATATTTGATAACAACTGCATAGTCATTGGCACATGTGTTGAAAGTGTTCCAGAAATATCGCTCGGTTCTATGACCGTTACCATGTTTTAACTTCAAAGTTTAAGTGTGAGTTTTATATACGGATCTATCTTTGGACTTTATGTCTACGAATAGTGGGCCTTCTTGTTATATTGGTGAACGCTAAGCGCCGAGAGGCTGCAGAAGTAAAAAAACTTTGAGGGGATAGACCCTGGGGACCTGTGTGTCCTGTAATACTTAGGTTGTGCGTTTTTTATCAAAGGCCTCAGGTGACCCTTGCTCTACCGCAACGTTTAAACGTAGTCGATGGGGTTGGATGATGAATGCAGGACGTGGGCGTGATTAACCGCGATCACTCCAATCAATGGTCTGAACTGGAAATTGTTCCTCTATCCCCCGATAGTTTGTTCAATATACTGTTTAATATAATTGAAACAAAGGTTTTTCCCCACCTTGCGTGTTCCAAGAATTGTACCGCTTCCTACCGGGATAATACAAATGTAGACAATTATCTATAGGGAATTGACGAGAGCACTCACCTGAGCACGAGTACGGGATTGAATCCAACCGCACTTCTATGTGGTGCGTTTTGATGTCCCACATAGAAAAACTTGGAATGCGGGGGCCCTGAAATTGCTCCGAGGCAGCTGGTGAAGCTCCTTCTTTCCACCCGGACAGCTGAGGACTTCGCCGGAGTAGCTGAGTCTGCCTATGCAGGGTGAGTGTATTAACTACCATGGTTACGTGTCTGTCATAGGTATATGTGGGCAGAACGTTTACTAGCGCTTCCCGCAACAGTGCCGAAATAGAGTATTGTCAGTCTGACTACTGCAAGGTTAACAGTAGAAACTGTTCCGTTTCGATATGGAATAGCAATCATTTCATTGTTACTTATAAAAAAATATGAGTAATATTTCGCAATTACCATTACCAGCGACATGCTATTCCTGATACTAATAATGAAATTTTTAGTAATAATAACTTAAATTGTGAAGAGTGCTGAGTTATGCTCGTTCCCTATGTCCCTATAGTTATAGTCCCGACAGCTTCTGGGAAAGTCGTGTCGTTCTCACGTTAAACGATTCACGTCGCATAGTGCGTGTAAAAACGCGTGTTTTTGACCGCATTCACGGATTCAGCGCCAAATACAACAGCTGGTAAGTTGTTGCAAATCCCCAAGTTTGCGATCAGGAATAAGTGTTGGGCAATTATCGTTGTGAAATATTTTCCCCCAAGTTTAGCGTCGTTGTTTCGTGTACGAATGTTATGGTCCCTGTCGAAAAGGTCGTCAGGGCTCACGTTGTTAAATTGCATCAGGTATCTGAAGGTTTCAATAAAGTGGTCCCTCAACCTTAGTTGTAATGGCGTAGCTGCGGGATGAGTTTAGTAGCACAATGCTGGATTTATTTCAGTTTGACTATGTCCCCCCTCATGTGTGGAGACCAGAATTGGACTGCATACTCGAGGGGGACAGACGAGGGACGTGTGCAACAACAGTACTATGTCCTTCGTTTTGCAGAGGAATTTACGGGAGATGAAAGCAAGGTTACGGTTAGCTCTCTTGTAACTTTCTTCGATCTGCTCGTCCCATTTCACATTTTTCGAGATTAAGACACCCATATCTCTCTGTCGGTCATCAGTTGCAAGATCGCTTTCTGCCATCGTGTGGCTGAAGTTGACATTGCGACACCCCGTGTGTATAACTGTTCATTTTGCAACATTGAAGGGCACCTGCTCAACTCTTTTCCTCCCCCTCCATGCTGCATGGCAGAGCTTAGTGTCGTCGGCAAATTTCGATACCTTGGACAGCAGAGCCGCATGTCGGAGGCTTTTAGGAAGTCTTGGTGGATGACATCCCCTGCCATGCGACGGTCGTACACGGTGATCACATCGTTGAAAAAGTCCATCAGATTCGTCAGTCGGTTCCTTTTGCGGCGGAAGCCGTGTTGAGTGTCATGAATGAGTCTGTTGTCTTTCAGATGATCGACAGGATGATTTAGTAACAATCACTCGATGGTTTTGCACACAATCGACGTCAAGCTGATCGGTAGATAGGTGCTAGGCGATTTTCGGTTACCATTCTTGAAGATTGCCGTGACATTAGCAACTCTCCAGTCTTCGAGGACCTCGTCACTCGTCATCGGTAAGTTGAAGATGTGCGTCAGGCAATCCGCCAATTGTTCTTGAGTTTCCTTAAGAGCTCTTGGGTAATGTCCATCGGAACCAATCGATTTGTAAGCGTCAAGTTTCTCAAGTTGTTTGACAACTTCCTTTCTCGGGAACACAACTTCGTTGAGGCTGACTTCTTCGCATAAACAGTAGCTCGTTTGTACCCGTGCGTTCATATTTTAACCCTGAGCAGAAAAAGCTATGCAGAACACTGGTCATGTCCTCAAGTGACGTCCTGAGGACACCATCTTCATCCATTAGCGGGCCAACTGAGTCCCTAGCAATTCTACGCTCGTTTAAATAGCGACAGAAATCCTTAAGGTTCTTTTTGGCGTTATCCGCAATGTTTTCTCTTTCGTAAGCTTAGAGAATCGGACTAGTCTAGAGGCTGTCCTACACGCCATGCCATGTTGTGCTGCCGCCTCTGCGGTTTTGTTCCTAATTCGTTGCGTATTTAGTAGATCGCGACGATTCTTGCGACTCTTGCAACTTTGATGTTGTCCTGAAGGGTATACATCGGTCGTTAGCCTCGGTAACTCTCTCATTGAGGATGAGGCAGCAAGCGTCCACCATACCTTCTCTGAGGTGTTCGATCAAATCAAACGCACCTAGTAGTTCTCTCATCCCCTAAAAGTCTAACTGCGCAAAATTTGGGCGTCATACCTCCCAGTTTGTTGCCAACTAGCATGGTGCCGACCAAGCACTTCTCAGTTGATATGACGAACATACTGGGTCATGCCATTATCGGCGATAAACTCCGTTAGTTTTTTGCCTGGGGCCTGTGAAGTTAGGCTAACCCAGTCAATATATGGGAGATTGAAGTCGCCGAAGATGATAGTCTCGTGATTATTTGAGACTATATCTTCCAGCTTTTCATAAAGTTGAACATCTTGTTCCGCAAGGGTTTGACTGTTGCGGTACGCCAATGTCAGCAGCAATATCGCATGGGCCACATTAATTTCTGCATTGAGTATTTCGCAAGGAACTGTGGCGAGCGCTGCTCTAACAAATGGATGCAGTACCTCCTTTATGTACAGCATGTACGCTCCCTCTCGTTCTCTAGGGGTGTGTTTGTCCACGCTGGACATTTTGTAGCCTGGTAGCACTATCTCTGCTGCCAGGTTTCTACTCTGGAGATTGAGTTATGTTTCGTTTATGCCTATGAATCAAACGAGTAGGGGGTCGCCAGTCCTCTACGTTCATCGAATATAGGGGCATACGACTGTGCGACACAGAAGACCTTTAGACGGTAAGTGTCTCGGTCTTCGACTTTTCCATTTGGTGGTCTTGACCTGACGAATCTGGACCAGTATCTTGACCATCCATGGAGTTGCATTCATGTGAGCCCTATTACGCAACTACCGTGCCTGCAGCTTCTTCCTCCTGGAGCAACTGATTGGTCATAGCTCCCGTCGAAAAAAATTCTGTGGGCACGAGGCTCACTAGGTAAAGTTCCCTGTGGTCAAAACTGGTTGGTTTAAAGCACGCCGGACTCTTAACTTTTTAGCATAGAATTTCTTATCGCTTAAGTGGAGCAGTCTGCCAATTCGGGCATTTCCTACATCATTCAGGTGTAGGCCATCTCTAAGGAAAAGATCGGGCCTCTAACGAAGCTCATCAAACAAGTTAATGAAGGAGACCCTTAGGTTAACTTACTCGATTCCTTTTTGCCTTAAGGTTATAAATCATCTGCCTATACTTGACTGGCAAATCTTTCGACCTTGTCCTCTTAAGGTCATTGGAGCCTACTTGCAAATTAGAAGAGTCTCTCGGATGGAAACCTCAACCTCCGCAGGGGAACCTCTGATCGTCTCAATCGTGGCACCGGGCTTGTAAATAGCCCGCCTCTTTCTTTACACATACGAACAAATTCAACCGCCTGGTGCTGGACGATGGAGTCACTGAGAACAAGTGTCTCCATTCCGCCGTTCAGGTCAGTGAATCTCTCCCAAAATGTTCGTTCTGCGTTGGCATCACAAAAAAGAGCCGGTTCACGAAGGAGAACCGGTTCTGGACCTGCTGAAATCCATTCGAATCTACGCCGCCCGTCGAAGTTGGGTGCGATTTCGATCTGCGGATGTCGATACCTCGGATGTCTTCGTCCAAGGTATCAGCTTACTCCCAATTTTTGGTTTTCGGGGAACCGATGACTTCTTGGCCTGATATGAAGCGGTACCCTAGGTTTGGGATTAGGGGTGGAATGGAGTTACGAGCTCATATCCAGCACCGGTAACCCCGACATGGGTTTAGGTGTGGATGCGGTCTGCAGTTGCAGTCTCTTGCACAGGACGTCACGGCTTGAGGACAGGGCGAAACAACCAGGACCCCTCCGCAATTGAACAGGGTTCACCCGGTCAATCCACTCTCGGGATGCCTATCCATCCAGCTGTAAAGCATGGACTACTAACTCGTACCTTCACTAGCTTTCTTGTCTGATACGTCAGGCCCTTACTAGCCTTCTCCATATCGGACCGTAAGTTTCTTCTGAAAACTGCAGCCAAGCTCTCAAGATCACGCTTACTGACAAGACCCTTTTGGATCCTACCTACCGCATCATCACACACTTACTGACGACAGTGCACAGCTGCTCCTGGAGAACAAATACATTCGGCGAAGAATTTCCTCCTTTCCGTCGTCGTCATCCCTCCTCTGCAGGCCCTGGAAGATCTCCAGGACCTGGTCGATCCTTAAACCATCTCACAGAATTTGTAGACGAGGTACTCCACGTCCTACTCCTTGAGATCCCTGAGATGTGCCTGTTCGTCCAGGTGGAGCAGACCAAGCAGAGCTCCAGGCAAGGCAGCATCCTCAGACGTCATCCGGGCAAATCTTCGCACTCTCTTTCCGCACGCGCGCGCTCAGTTACACTTATTATCACTCATTAGCTCTCACACCTATTTACAGGCAATTTTTCAGACAATTTATACTTAAAACAGCTCTCGCATTCAAAGAACACAAGAGAGTCTGCAAAAAAGAACGCAAGTGAGTCAGTTAGTAATCGGCACGGGAACACAAGCGATTTCGGCACGGGAACACAAACGAATTAGCTCGAACATCTGTAGAGATGAGGCTAGTAGTTATACGTCGCTCTGCGCCCTGCTGCAACAAGTCTCGCCCGGATTTGTGCTACAGGAGAGAATACGGTTAGTTCATCCATACTGTACAGAGAAACAAGTGTCAAGGCGGGATGCCGAAGGGGCATCTCCAAAGCATTGGGTTAGATCGTTGGTCCTACTATCAGAACGCGCAACCTTCTTGGTGGGGTCTACAGGAATAGCAGAACAAATGTCAGCAGATTCAAGCCTGGCAGCATACACATCCTTCATGGTGGGGTCCACAACAATACCACTATGCAAGGTTTTATACACGTAACAACTCTGCCAGACCGAACCTTGGCCGGGGCAGTATCCACACCAGTGGCAGACACAACCTTGGCATGGCCAGTATCCCCAACAATGCCAGTCTCTACAAGCTTTATTTGCAAATAATTCATATCCACATCAAAGGTGGCAGCAGGCTCATGCATGACTTGGTCGAGCGTGGCATCAGGCTCAGGCATGGCCGCAGACTGAATCGTACCACTGTCCCCAACAAATGCGGCATACTTCATACCATGGAAACTACCAGCGACAGACTGGGCAAATTTGTCAATCGACTACAGAAGATATAAATGCCTTTTCATGACCTGGACATGTTGCGTTACAAAGGTTAGTATAAACAAAATAAATATTCATATACGTTATGTTTAATCAATTGTTACAGATTTTACATTCGGCGACATTTTCGCGTGGATGGATGGATCCACATGTGAATTGGATTGGGATCCCCGGTAGAAGGACCTGTCGGCTACATCCACCTTTTAGAGCTCGGGCTTATTGTCATGTTTTTGGTCTCCGGTGTAGAAGGATCTGTCTGCTACATCCCCAATTTCATATTCCGGATCGGGTTTTATTTTGTTCCCAGAGGCGTTTAAGTTCGCGTGCTTCTGACTGAGCTGTAGAGTAGTTGGGATCTTCAATCATACCCAGCATTGTAAACTCATGATGGAGGTAGCTGACATTAAAGTCAGGTCTTAGTTGAATTCGGCTTCGATGCAATTTTGACTTGCTGTTCAGAAACATTAAGGATGCGTCTTCAGAGTTGCATAGCAGGTCAATACTCCACGAATCCTGTTTTATTAATACGGACACTTGCTCTTGCATCTTTAAAATTTGTAGGATCATTTTAAAAATTGATACGGTGGCTGATACAAAAGCAGTACCTTCAACGAAACGAAAACCTCATGATCGCGCGACAATCGAAAACCACGGTATTTTCCATACAGTTGATCTCCATTCATGTTAATGGATGTGTAAGAGACTTGAAGATGCGATGAAGAGAGGGGTGTTGATGGTCAAGCTTGAGTCGAAAGACAGAGGGCAAAACGCATGAAGAGGAGTAGCAGGGTCGACGAGGACCTGCCCTACTGTTTGTCCACTGCATTTCTTTTTTTTGCTATCTGTTATATACGAGCCCCTCCACCCGCACCCACTCCTTGTCATACGTCAAGCGTGGCGTCATAGGCTCTCAACGGGTTATACCAGGTAGCAGTGGGAGCTCTATAGAGAGACAGATACTGCTGACAGTGTTATAGGAGTACTTGTTTTATTTCCGTTCTTTATTACGCAAGTTATCGTACACTGGTTTATGACATTTTAAATGATGCATCTCAGGCACGACTTGTAGTCTTGATCTTATTGGTGACGGTGCTTCCTCAATTTTTATCCTAGAAGTAAGTAGTGTCAGTTCTAACATTGCTATTTGCAACTTTAAACTAGTGACATCTTTCATTAACTGAGTTAAACGATCACGTGGATTAATGTATATTGGATACTTTTCTTGTGGAATGAATCATGACAAACACATGACGCCATTGATGAATGCTACACCTCTAGGGGCAGGGAGGGTACGCGACCAAGATCCGCAGCGGAAGGACACGCCTATCTGCCTGCCGCCCAGTCTAATGGTTGCAAGACCTCCAATGGCTACAGGACCGCATGCTGGAGCTGCTGGTCCGTCTTCGGAAACAATCGTTGAACCAGCATTGGAAACTGGACCGTCGGACCCCTTTTCGGATCAGACTACTATTTGGACCGTTTTTGACGATCGCATCGCTGCTTCAGTCTACTGATCAACCGTCTTCGACGACTGCATCGTTGCATCAGTCTTCGACTGTATCGTCGCCTCAGTCTTCGACTACACCCTCGTCTGCTACTACGTCCTTGGGTACGTCTTTAGCGCAGACTACTGATCAGTCTACTGTTTCTTTGGATCCATCCGTTGAACCAGCATTGGACACGTCTACAGCTCAGGATACTATTCAGGCTTTTTCGTTACGTGAAACAATATTTTATCTTAGTATTACACGTGATTTTATGTGTTCTAATTTTGTAATATCCAAATTCATTCCATGCACTGAGCATGTGAATCTTTTCTCACTCTTCACTGGAGTCAGAAATTTATTGGTACAGCATCGAAATTAGGTATGTTCCATAAATTTCAGGCTGCGACGTCAGTACAAATGACCAAGTTAATTGAAGATGGTTCTGTTGATGAGAAAGATTGTGTGCTCATCACCAAAGCTGTACGTCTCCCCAAAAACAATATTCTCAGTGAGCTCATCGATGATCTCGTGTTAGACATGCAGAGTAGGTTAGAACGTAGAGAGGCAGAATGTGGTGGGTGGTCCATTCAGACAGAATTCAAATTTTACAAGACTGTGGTTGCGGGATCTGAGCAATTGGTTGATCACTGTCCATTGCCCAGGAAATGTCCTGGTCGTGATCACATTGTTAACATTAAATCAAACAATAACACATTTATTTTGACCAGTTTCATTGCTCATCTACACCTGAATCGTGATACAAACCTCTTGAAGGATAGACGGCGATCGCAGCACACTTATCCGCTATTCAAAGACACATACTTGCCTGAAACAGTCCTAAATCTCTAGAAGACTTTCCTCTTATCGAGCAATCATGGGATCTGAACATAAGGATGTAACAACTTATAGAAAAAGAGAAGAAAGGGTATGGTCGTGACAATATTTACATGGGTAGCTTAGAGCCCATCTTGTCCAGAACTTAGAAGCCAACCATGCTGCTCTCATTCCATGTTTCTCTTTCTTCATGAAAACCGTTAGAAAACGATATTTAGCAGTAATTTTTTTCTGTTCATTTTCTATGTAGGGTATGGATGAAGGCAAAGCTGTTGGGCATGTTAAACTGTATTCAGCCAATACTGGCTTGGAAACGGGAGATGTACAAAGGGGAGATGTACGAATTGTATGCCTGATAAAGGAGAGATGAACAGCGGTGCACGCTACTATGTATCCACCCGTTGTTGCGTACTACGAGTGCGAAAACAAAACAATCTCAAAAAACTGTAAAGTTTTAGCTTTGTTTTAGTTGATAAGGATAACAAAATTGTCGAGAAATAATGGAGGATTCAACTACCGTTCCCCTCGAGAAAATGGAGACGGATCTAGTAAAGAAGCTTCTGTTAAAATAAAATCAATACATGTCTACATTGTCATATTTCCCATACATGTGTTATTGTATACAACAAGTTTGTGAGTGTTGTGGAGATAAATTTGAAGTTGACTAGAAAATAAAAGTACGACAGCATAACCACTTTATCGAGATTGTCGTAGACCCCGATAGAGAATGTATTTCCGGCAATTACCGTTCTGCAATATGTTTGGTTTGCAACTTCAAAATTATCGAAAAGTTACGCTATATGCCGTGAATAGCTCACAACGCGTCTGCTGATGACATGAGATTTATTCTACGAGGAATGTACGGCAATAACTTCTCAAACACAAGAGTTTTACCCAACCAGTACGACAAAATGTTTAGTATCACTGTTTCCTTGAATGATAAATCAAGCAAGTACAGCGTCAAGTTCATTGATTCCTTCTCCTTTCTCAACTCATGTTTATACAGTCCTGCTAACAATCTTAATGACCGGGACCATGACATTCCGATTTTAAAATCCTACCGTACAAGTCTCGGGTACAGTGCTCGTGTTTTAGAACTCGCTACTCGAAAAGATCATCTCACTTATGAAGCCATAATGTCTCATTCTGAGCTGGTCAAAACGACATTCCATCGTAACAAGTCTAATACAGTCAACTTTGGAGCAAAGAAACATCGGACTCTGCGTATGAAGAAGTAATCGAAATGTGGCAAGCAGCCAACTGCAATACCATGAGCGATTACACGATCATCTACTTTTTGAATGATACACTTCTACTGGCCAAAGAATTATAAAAGTTTAGGGAAACCATGACGCACGACGACAGTCAAGATCCCTTCCATTCCTTGAGCGCATCTGGTTTTGCAATGCAAACCGCTCTCTACGAAGTAAATATGAACATGGAGCTGGTGAAAGATGTTGATCCACTCTATCTGTTTGTCAAAAATACAAGGTGCGGTTTTGTGACGTCAACGAAAGGTCCTACAGAGATAAGCAGGAAGCTGTCGAAAATCATTGATCCTGAACAACCTGTGTCTGCAGCAGCAATGTGGATCTTTAACAGTCTTTATGCCGGGGTCCTGAATGAGCCACTTATAGCCGGTGAAATTCACGAGCTCACATCAGAACAAATTGAAGCATTGGACTTGGTAAACGTATACTGTCCAGGTGAATATACCTATATCGTGTGTATGAATGCCCAGATCAGCGCCGATGTTGCACAAAAAATGAACTGGTTGCCACTGCTGCTACATCATAAAATTGTAAGCGTGGATGAAGTTTCTTCCATCTCGAAAAATCCCTTGAGAGGCTCCACCTATCTCATAAACAGAAAACGGGCAGATCGTGAACTGATTGCTAATCATTTACCACAAACACTGGAATTAGTGCCACTGGAATTAGTACAAGTACTCCTCAGGCAAAGACTGGAAGAAACCAAGATTAATCGAATTTTACGAATTAAACACGAATCCTGTTTCAAAAATTTTATAACAAAAAAATAAACAAAACTGCCTATTGAACTTTAAAAGTCCTTATATAAGCAACTATCAAATAGTATACATGATATGTTATTGTTCAATCAATTGAACAGAAGTCTAGAGGCAAAAGACGTATTTACAGCTAATTAATTTTGGGAAAAAAAAGCCGCAAATCCACTCTCAAAAATTGATACCCCATCGGCTTGAAACAGTCATCATGATCCTGAAACAGAAATTGTCAGGATGGTTCTACGTTCTTGAGGAAACCAAAAAAAAGTCTTCAGCTTCTTCTATGGCAATCTAAAACCACACTACGGTGATAACGTTTCGCTTATGTACTCCGACAAAGACTCGTTGCTACTTCAGTTCAAAGGCGTGGACGGACGGATATGCGCAAATCTCCCCTGGTCGAACACCTTTACTTTCCCAACTATCCCAAAGATCATTCCTTGTTTAATAAGACAAAGAAAGGTCAACTAAGACTACTGAAAAGAGAAACCGCCAACGACTTTCCAGCAGAAATCATCTACCTACAGGGAAATTGTTATAGATTGCTCCTCAACTCGGACGCGACAAAATCGGCTGCATAAGGTATAAATTTCCAGACACAAGCCAAAATTAGACATGAACAGTGCAGCGACACTCACAACCAGAAATAATAAACACATTTTGAAACAATACACAGTATTCGCTTGGAAGCATGCTAGTTTCAAACTGTACTGACTGGTAAAAATTGTCTGAGCAAGTTTGAAAATAAACGGTATTATGTCGACGCGTGCTCAACTCTAGACTAACAGACATTCCGAAACACCACACTGAAGTTAAACCTACCACCTCTGAAAAGAGAGAGCGATGTATCGTGGAGGACGATGACAATGTTTACATAGATTTAACTTGGATAAGCGAGCACACTCAAGTTGAGGATTAAAGCACATCCACGTCTTAGGATTCATTCTGTAAATAATACTCCTAGACCGATACTGTGAATAAACTGATTGTAATTATGTTTATTGTAGTCAAGTAAA
>SDVV010004284.1:0-20358 GCA_016164225.1 Gammarus roeselii
ATCTATATATATATTTATATATAGGGTCAAAATCTATCAACAGATTAACTATGTTACGGAAACCAAATTATATGTTTTATACCGTTTAGTGAATGAATAAAACATGGATTTTTGTTTATTATGAATGGCAAGGTAAAATTATTTGAAATTATTTCCCATCCGTGTACTTTGTTACTTGTTAATTTCTGTGCAAGGCTGCTCTCGTAAATGAAATATAAAGGGAAACGTTGTGATAATCGCCAGTGAGAACAAATTGAACCAAATTGGTTGCCATAATACAGTTACTTTTGGCTGATAAATATCTTGATAATCTCTTTGTTCGGCTAATCGCTTCTTTAAATTGATCCCTGTGTTCAGATTCAATTCTTTTTTTGAACATCAGAATTAGCTGCAGCCCTCGTTATAATGTGAACCCTCGCTCCATTGCATAAACAATCGTGCGAACAGAAATTCGTTTAATTGTGAAATTATTTAGCTATACAAGAAGGTTCTCGCTGATAACAAACAAAGCCATTAGGAACCACTAGATAGGCTTCTGTTGCGTTAGATGGGCCTACTCAGGATGGAGATGAGGGTCCAGTCAAATAGTAGTCAGAGGGCTGCTACCTCCAACACATCCAATTTTCGTTGTCATTGTTCCTGTGTGTTTTTGCTTCTATGCATGAGAAGTTTCAACCACCGCAACTGCATCACTCTTGATGCAATATAAACTTCCTCCTCTAACAACACTACGGGACAACAAACAAATTTTTATCTCCTTACCCGGCCCAACCGGGAGAAGCCTGCCACAGCATACGCGCTCCATGTCAGAATACCAACCTCTTCACTAGGGTGTTGTTTACTGCTGTCGCTAATGGAGGAAGCAATCTTGTTAAAGTGGCAACACTGGACCCAATTGGCCTCTTCTTCATGTTGGGGACGCTGCATAAAATGACTTTTAGGCTGCAAGGGACACGAAAAATCGGGGCACTTTTTTCGCGTTGTAGTAGTTTGTCAGAGGTTTCTTCAAGGTTTCTGCTTGTTTTCATGTCTGAAATCAGAGTCTGAAGTAATTTTTTTGAAAGGTTGAGCATTCGTCTTTTATATTATAAATTAAAGTTGATCATATTGATCCTATTACACGATAATGTATTGTTAACCAAAACTTTTCCCTTGCCTAATCTTTTGTAGTGACATTACCTTGATGATATGCAACTATAATTCAGATAAACCCATTTAAAATGTAATTAGGGGCAAATAATGAAGAGTGTATGAAGAATTCAGTTCCCATGAGGGAGGAGGTCCGGCTGAAGAGCAGCTACCTATTCAGTGCTTCTTGTGACGTCAAACTAATCTGTCATTGTTGGTTGTGCACTCGTCGCTCCGTCCGTCACCGCCGACCGTGACAGAAGTTACGACGACTCCTAACTTAACATGAAATAATAACCACAGTCAACTTGTTTTTATTCCATTTGTGTTGATGAATGATGGGGTAACATCCTAGTGTGTGGTCTAAACAAAAATTACATATCCGCATTGTATGATATAGCAGCTTGCTTGAAAACGCCGGAAACCATCAACAGCACGTGTGTACGCACTGGCTGTTTCGGATTGGATTATGAACAATTAGGAACTGAAGCCGATGAAGGTGGGTAGAAACAGCTTCTGAATGAACGTATATGTGTCCCGGGCATATAGTTTCATTCTGGCGCCTGGAAAACCTCTTCTCTAAGTACTTGCGTAAGGATTGAATAATATATTCGATACGTCAGTACGTAAATTGGAACAGTCCCGGCCCCATTGAATGGGGAAGTGCAAGGCGATACTGATCGGGATACGATTATAGAGCTTCGTGTAGATATTTGGAACTAAGGTTGAGTAAGTAGAGGAGAGTGTGGACACGAATTATTTGTATGATAAAGAACGTGTAATTTTAAGCGTAGATTGTGCGAAAAGCGTAGTGTGTGTGAAAAGCGTAGATTGTGTGGATGATAAGGACGGAAGCATTTCCTGAAAGAATTACCAGAAGAGGGAAAGTATTTACACGAACAAAGGGTGCTTCAAAAAAATTTCGAACACTATCTTAAGATATCCCCTTCTCAGTCGCTTCGTCCTACATTTACCCGACCCAATTATCCTCAAATTCTATATTTTGTTGCTACAGATTGACAAAGCCTGACCCGACTACTTTCATAGTCTTATTGATATAGTTAATCAGACCCATAGTAAATAAGAAATGCCAGCGCAAAAAGAAGGGATGAAGACGGCCGTCATTAATCTCCACATTATTCGAACACATGAATTTATTCATTATACGGCGTAATTGATGGAAGATTTTCTGATATTTTTTAGTCAAAAGAAAGCTTGGATGGTGTCCGATGCTCGTTTTCACGAAACCTTCACGTACATCATGTCTCTTCCAGTAACGCGGCGCTCCCCTCCGACCCCAACTTGAACGATTCTGAGTCTGTGCCTCCGTCGCCCCAGTACAAGACCACTGAAGAGCGCCCCAGCATCAGGCCACTGTCGGGGCGCAAAGACCACTGTCGAGGCGTTGCAAAGGCCACGCCCCGACACAATGCGCTCCGACTCAAGGATACATAAGAGTTCACTGGCTCAAGGCCACCATAGAGCGGGCCGACACAAGGCCACTCAAGTGCGTTCCTGCTATAGGCAATCTATGAGCACCTCGTCATAAGGCCACCAAAGAGCGAACCGTCACAAGTAACACAAGAGCGTCCTGACACAACGCCACCTAGGAGCGCCCCAGTGAAAGACCACCTAAGACCTCCCCGACAGAAGGCCACCAATTAGTGCACAGAAACAAGGCCAACGCGAGCGCCCTGGCACAAGGTGTCCTATGAGTGTCTCGGCAAAAGGCAACCAAAATGCATCTTGACTCAAGGCCACCTAGGAGCGCCCTGGCACATGACTACCAAAAACGCCCTGACACAAGGCCACCCAAGAGCACCTCGACACAAGGCCACAAATTAGTACCCAGACACAAGGCCACCGATGAGCGCCCTGGCACAAGGCATCCTATGAGTGCCTCGGCAAAAGGTCACCGAAGAGCGCCTTGGTATAAGGCCACCTAAAAACGCCCCAGCACAAGGCCACCAAGGTGCACCTTGATTCAAGGCCATCTAGGAGCGTCCCGACACATGACCACCAAAAAAGCACCCCGACACAAGGCCACCGAAGAGCGCCTCGGTACAAGGCCACCTAAGAGCTCCCCGGCACGCCCAAGGTCACCAACGAACGCCCCGGCACAAGGCTAACTAAGTGTGCCCCGGCACAAGGCCACCACAAGCGCCCAGCACAAGGACAACAAAAAGTAACCAACACAAGGGCATCTAGCAGCGTGGAACAAAATGTGGGTTTAACAATTTCCGAATATTGGAAAAAAATAGGTATGTGTGTAGAGGGTAACTCTGAATGGACGCCTGGTGTCATGCACGATATAACACCTCAATGTCTTTGCCTCCGGTAGTTCAAAGTAGATGTAGAAGCTCCCACGCTTATGAGTTATGTCATTTTCAATCTTCCCAACGTTCTACATTGCATATGTAGGTTGTCCCTAACTTCCGAATCTAAAAACATATATTAATGGGTCCCTAAATAAATTGCAGTTGAAATATAAAGATATGATGAGTTAATAAATGATGTGTAACACTGAAGGGTTGGATACAGATATATACTACATAAATTGTATAAAATTCGAATGCGAATTGTTTTCTTCCCAAAAATGCATGAAAAAAACGGGTAATGACCCATATAATGATGATGAGCGAGCAATAGATAAAAAAACTTTTTTGTGAGTGTTTAGGTAATAATTAATTTGATCAAGAAAAAAACGTAAATTTTGCATGATAAGAAACTGAAAGCCTGAATTCAAACGATAAAAACTTCATTGTAACTTCTGAGGTGTTCGAGAACGAAGGAAGTAGATGATTAGAGGTCTTTCAAGATCCTTACGATAGTTAGGTCGGTCAGGTGTAACCCAAAGACACGGCTGTTTTTTAGTAGAAATCTGGAGCTAAAGGATGATCAATTAATAGATAAGGATATACACGTTTTTGGGGGAGTTTGATAGTCAGATGAGACTGATATATATGGAGTTGCTTGGTAAAAATGATGTTGAGTGAACAAGTTTGAATGGAAGTAAGAGAAGTGAACAAACCGGAGACACCAACCATCTTAAGTGTGGAATGGTGGTTCAATTATGTCAGTTATTTTGTACGTCACCGAATTAAGGGAGAGCATCATGCATGCGGAGAGCTACACGTTTTTTTTAAGTAATTCGTCTTGTCACCTTAGCATGGGGTTCATAATCATGGTCTAGAAGGCCACTTTCATAGCCTAAAAGACCACCTACAGGGTCTAGTAGATCAGTTTCATGGTCTAGTGGACATCCTTTATGGTCTACGTCATGATTTGTGTGATGGTGTTACTTCAAAATGGCAAGGCACTACCAATAATACATTGTTATGGGCATCTTCAGGCATATATGAAAAATGTACAGTAGCCAGCGAAACTTAGTTTATGATTTATAATTTCGTGAAATCTTCAATGTCTATTTCAGCTCTATATATGAACTCGTCAGAAATTTGATTAATATTACCCATTAAGGGGCTTTGTCAACACGTAGTACCGTAAGAAATTTCTATATGAAGTTGAATTCCAAGGGGGGAAAGTCGAATTTGTTTTTCCAGTTACAGAATAACCATGAACGAATTTTTGCTCGCTACGGTACGTCTGATATAGAGTGCCACTTCGTTATTGTTCGAAACTATTTTGCTACGAAGTTTACCATTGAATTTATAACAGTAATTGAACTCAAGCATTACACATCTTATCTACACTTGGCATCAGGGAAAAATTACACGCCAAACTGGGAAGTCTACAGAGTCAGGTCGCAGACTGGTGCTACCGTCCGTTACCTGAAATCGATTTTTTTCCAGATTAAGTTATGAGAACAATCGTACAATACAGTGATCGA
The DNA here is from genome assembly GCA_016164225.1 of Gammarus roeselii. NCBI lineage: Eukaryota > Metazoa > Arthropoda > Malacostraca > Amphipoda > Gammaridae > Gammarus > Gammarus roeselii. The sequence goes on from SDVV010004284.1 coordinate 4,979, forward strand.
AAGATCAGCAGTCGTAAGGGTAGCCTTTTATGGTTAACAGGCTCGTACCAATTCAGAGATACACTAATCGCCCTACAAGAAAAAACTCCTGGTGGGGGGAACCGGTGCTTGGCAGAATGCGCAGAGAGTGTAGCCAGGGGTCAAGCTTGGCCCGCCGCTATATGTGAATTAATAACCTTGACTCTAATACCCGAGAAATTATAGATACCCGTAGGTCAAGTCTAATTCCATAGAGCTTAAGTCTGCCAAGATCCCCTGATACCACAAAATTCATTGAGGTTTGCGTGGGATTCCTTCAAAACTTTTGCGATATTATCACGAAATTTCCTGGTTGCAAGAGAGAAAGAAAAAAACTAAACTTAGGTCAACCAAGCTCTGCGGCGCTCTGCTTACAAATGGCCAAATCTAGGGTCGAAACCCATCACTTCGCTTACCCTAAACTTTCTTCGGGTTTGTTCCAAGCAGACAGTATTTACCATCTTGTTTCACCGATAATAAATACATTTCTTATGAGGTAGTAAATTTTATTATGCCAAAAAGTTTCCCGTTATATATGATCAATGTTGATGACCACGAGTAGAGCTGTCGGGTCAAAGCTTTGATTGAGATTGTGTTTCTCGTTGCACATTGGTATGCAATCATGTTATTCTCAAATCAACCTCTGTTCAACTCCCCAGACACAAGGCTCAAATCAACCTCTGTTCTTCTTCCCGCAACGAAAGTAGACGCATGGTCATGTGACTGTTACCCGTAATGACTCCCTTCCCTGCTTACTCTAATAACTGCCCACCTATCTACTCTAATGGCCCTAGTAGCGCCATTAGCCCCACAATAACCGTTAACGCAATCACCCTAATGCCGCTCGACCCCACCGGATTTTTGGTCACCGGATCAGGACGCTGGAGACGGAAAGCGTCCATTTCCCCAACCGAATTGGTAGAACAATAATTGTGAGAGAAGCACGAAAATATGTACGGAGAAGTTAACTTGTTTAAATAATGAAACAATAAGAAATATAATCATAATTAGTAATCGTTCGTGAAACACGTGTATGAGTCTAAAGTTGTCCCCGGTGTCTTGATTCAAAGTTTCACTCTGACAGCAAGCAAAAAAAAAAAAAGATGTGCGTTATCTAAGTTTTCCTATGCTATTAATATATGCCCAAGTATCTATTCTTTTGTACGTAGTTTGCCGAGGCTCTACAAAATAACCTTCCTAATATACGTTGTAAACTTGCTGCGCCTTGACGAATATTTTTTTTGCATCCATCGCAGCTTCTTCGTTCCTCAATATACAAGTCAAAAACCAGCGCCCATCTTCACATCATCCCGTTCGCGGCTTCCCATTAACTGGTTTCCGTTCCGTCCCATACAACGCTGCTAGTCCATTTCTGAAAGAGCTCAACTTCTAATTCGAAGTCTCTTCAAGTACGAAACACGAAAAGAGGGACTTGGTGTTGGTCAAGGCTGCTAGTCCTGGGCGAGTTAAAGAACATGATCATGAATCTCTATAGTATGTTTATATTCAATATTTTATGGGCGAATGATTGAAAAAATGGTTTTGAAAATGATTTGTAGATATATCAATTTCTAACTAAAGGGCTTGAATACTAGAACTCTATTACATATATCACGTCAGGGGCAAAAAATCATCGACTCTGTTTAGTGAAAAATTTGCATATTCCATCCGAGTATCGTTAAATTGAACGCAACTTCTGAAATGTGACCCGACGCTACAGCTTGCATTAAACTATACGTAATTTAACATTGAAAGTTCATTAAGTGGCTCGATTTGTTTTGTGTGGTTTAATAATAAATAAATATTCTAAATCAAGTTTCATGGGGGTTGAGGGCGATCTATCGTGTCAAAACCTGATGCATGAGGAGAGATTGTGGAATTGGAGGTTGCACGATTCCGCGCGTCCAGTGCAACCTGTATCTCCCGACTGTCGACCAAACCTTGTGACTTTCATTTTATTCTCGTTTTCTTAGTATATCTAAGGCTCTTTTCTTGCTTCATTGCCATTAGTTTCTCTTAAGTTCAAAATAAATAATATACAAGCGACCTAACTCTAACTTATCCGTCCTGTATCATACAACATTACCCATTTTCTTTGAATGGATTCAATTGAGCAATTACTGTCTAGCTTTTAGTTTAATGGGTTCCCACATAAAAAAGCTGCAGATACAATCTCTTCATTGATCCCCAAATGTCAACCACGTAAATTAACAAGGTATTTGTCACGCTTTGGACGAAATTTTGGGAAATTGGTGTGTCTATGGAAATGGATGCAGTAGATTACAATTGGCAAAACAAACGTGCATGGGTATGAAGTCTTGATTTTTTTCCAAGTTGCTGCTATTCTATTCCACAAGTTAAGGTTTGGCCCCAAAAAATCATTCATTTGTGAAATTATTAGCTGAATTTGAGGAATGTAATTGGATTTTTCCAGTGTGTAGCTATTCAATTAAGAACTGAGAGGTGGGACGGGAGTACTTCATTCAAGAAGGAGCTCAGTTTATATTAATTGAAGAATTGGTAGCACACATCAGAATTTTGTTGAAACTAGAGAAATAGTTTAAACATTTTGAAAATTGTGTATGCTGCAGATTATTGCACACTATTGATGGGAACGAAATAAGTTCCTAACATTTCACAATAAAAAATTCAACCACGTAATGAATAAGGCATTTGTGAGGGTCCGGACGACATTTGGGAAAATTGCTACATCCATTAAAATAGTTGCAGTTGATTACAAGCGGTCTCTCAGACGAGCATGGTTATAAAGTTCTATGAAAAAAAAATCAGGCTTCTGGCCTCTCATTTGACAATTTGAGGCATAACTAAAGGGAGTCATTCATTGAGAAAGTTTGGCTGAACTTGGAGAATTTGTGGAAGCAGAGGATATAGTTGTAGAAACTAGGAAATAAGGACAATATTCTTCATTGGTGAAGACTATATATGAAAATATTTGTGAATGTGTGGCTAATCTATCAAAAGTAGTGTAAAGTGCGTCTAAACGCAGATTTTGTCCGGTCTACGGGAATTTGCACATATTATTTCACTGGGGTAGGGCGCGGTGCATGCAATCTTGATTCACCGAGCGTACGGGGGTTCACGCAGAAACGGGGGAAGGCGGGGGCGGAGGAAACCGGAACTGGTTTGGTGCCCGAGTCAGCTATCGGACGGGGGGAGAGGGGGGAGACCGGAAGAGGGGACGGTAGGGGGAACGGCGGGATGGAAGCAGGCTTGCGGCCTTGATTGGCAGCTTTTATATTCAAAACATTTCAATTTTTAGTGTATTTATGATCTTCAGTGTATTTATATGTAAGTTTTTTTCTTCTTTAGATGGTTGAAGTGGAGTATAATTGGTCACTAAATGTTGCTCGTTATATATATTTATTTGGTTCTGGTAGGATTAGTGTATTTCCATATTTCCATTGGGGCGGGGCGTAGGGATCCCCTAGGCAAAAAGTTGGAGGCGCTCCTGGAAGATTATGTGAGTTTGCGCAAACCTGTTCCTTGTCTTATAAATTTGTTTCCGTGTCACGTTTGCTACGTTGTGAGTGTATATATCGTTATATATTTATGTATTGATTATAGTTCTATATTTTTGTATGTGGACATATACGTGTGTTTTCTTATCTAGTTGTGGTATAATTGACTCAATCGAGGCTTGATTGGTGGGTTCGTAGCGGTGGGGGCTTGGGATATTATTGTATGTTATGTTAATTTATCACTATATATTCTTTTATAGGATTAGTGTGTTAGGCATCTCTTATAACTCAATTTGCAGCCTTAGTGTGCGAACGGTCTTGTTTGTAACAGCGTGAAGGTAGGATTACAGGCAAGGTTCTGTGTTTCCCATCTATTTATTTCATATGTATATATTATCTATAGGAATAGTATAGATTATTAGTATGATTATTGGCGAGATGAAGTATGTATTGTGGGATGATGCAGCACCTACGGTCGCGAATTTATCTACCCCATATTGCATTATCCAGTTTTGAAACATTTATATCAGTGTTCCATTGATGAGTTTTTCCAATAGCAAAAATACCTGAACGATAAGGATTTACTGTAAGTTAAAATATTATGTTATATATACTGAGTAATGATCGATTGGTTATGTTGAAGTTGCGCAGTTTTTTGGAATTTCGATCCGTTAACTCATACAGTTTTGGGCATTTTAGGGTATTTTAGGCCTGCAGCTTCCACATTATTTCACGCATAAGGGGGTCGGTTGTTGCATCATTGTGGTAGTTTTATATGTATATATGACACATCTGTTACGATTTAGCCGTAGTTACTTTAGTTAAAGAGATGTTAATTTATACCTGTTTGGACAGAAGTTGTGGGTAATTTCATTAGATTTTTGTATGTACTATACCATATTTACTATAGGTTTCAGTTACGTCGCCTGCATGTCTTGGTATCTTATTCACATTAGCTATTTGTTTGGTTATATGCTACTTTTTTCTTGTTCGTCACGTTTTAATGTATGTTCTGGGTATGCTAGAGAATTCAATCTTTCTGCTTTGTTATAACTCGTGAGTTTTAGTTTAGGTCTTTCAGTTATGTTGGTTCTCTGTTGAATTTCCATCTTCAATGCAATCTGTTGGTTATTTATACAATAGCAGAATATATTACGTATGTATCTACATAAAAGAACTTTATTTCAGGTCTTATTTAGGTACATATTGTTCATCTTTAGTGTTTTATGTATCTTCTTCCATCCTAATATAATATTTGACGTAGTTATTATAGATATAGAACAGTCGATTTCTTACAAGCTTTGTCTTAATGTTAGGGTATTGAAGGTTTATTGTACGACTATTCTTCAATATTTAAGAGGAGTTGGAGAGTCCCCTAGGCAAAAGCTCATTCTGTTTATGCCTGTTTGTGTAATTAGACCGCTTTACTAGGATGGATACCATAATGTAGTACAATTTTTATGGGAATTATAGTAGAGTAGAGAACCTTATTTAGCTATTTAATATATGTTCCTGATGTTATGTTTTTTTTTTCCACGAGAATCATAGGAATGAATGTTTAAGAGGTGTAAGTCCGTACTGCATCTTTGTGGAATTTTCGTCATTGATCCCTAGCAAATGTAAAGTTTACCGTTTTGATGATAATTTACTGGATCGATGGGTCGTAGTGTAGAGGTGGTTTATACTCTTTGGTTGTCATTTTGGAGTTCATCTATACTCAACGTGAATTATGTACGTTCTTGTAGACGTCGATCTTGAGTTTCATGATTTGTTAGTGAGGTTATGCGACAAGCTACTCATCGTTGTAGTGTTCTACTTAAGTCATCAGTAATCAAAACCCCTGCTTTTTATGGCCACACACTCTCTGTACTCATTCTTGACCACTGTACATGTGTCTAGATTTTGATTATGTCCAGGATGTATCTTTGTTCGTGGCTGTTCAGAGACGATCGGTTAACAGATGCGAGGTATGTCTGTGGCACCGTATCATGACTGTGTGTTACCTCTAAATTTAATATATATCAGTGGTAGATTGCTGAGAAGTGACCTAGTAAAGCATTATAGAGTTCATTTTTATGACACAGTAGGCTTGGATTTGTACTCCCAGAGGCGTAGCATCAGTTAGGTCTAGGAATTTATTATTGATTTGGATGGTATGATAGTATAAAATAACATTTTTCACATTAACTCAGCGTTAAATGTCAGTTATTTTCGATATAGCTGTTATGTTAGTATACAATCTTAGTCATGAACCAGATCACGTCGGATATTGGAGTAGGATTCATCATCTGGGTGCGGTAGGACACACCGTACATAATAGTTAATTGTTGTTGCTTTGGGTAGAGAAGAAAATCTTATTTAGCTTTTTTTTTAGATGTTGGTGTTTATTTTGATATGATATCATAGGAATATATCTGTATTCGATATAAATTTGCCTATTTTCATGGGATGATGGGTATAAAATACGCTTATTTGGATGTAATGATTAAAAAATTTGGTGTGTTACCCCTCTCGACATTGGATTTGGATCCGGTTCCATATTACCTCGGAGAACTATCCAACCGGATTTGTGTTGAGTGTTAGTGTTGAAATTCTTCAATAATTGAATGTACATCTCAATTATGTTATCCAATCGCAGGTTTTTGCTAGATGCTTATTCCTGCAAGTTATACTTTTATAAATGTTTGTATTTCGTTTGCAGTTTAGACACTTAGAAGTTTTTGATTAATTCAGGCTTTTGTTATGAGACTGCGTTCCCATTCAGAATATTTGACTTTTTTGACCATTCACCAGATCCACTTCAACATTTTTCACTGAAGGTCTGTAATGATGGCCGTAATCCCAACTCATTCTAACCTAAAATTACCAAGGATTGTATATTTTTCCCCGTTTCATACTTAAGTTTTTTTTTTCTTCTTCATTGATATAACCTTCATCCTTATCAAATCTATCCACTTGACCCTGTAGTTTTACCAATCTTCAGCAGATTGTGTGCCTACATTTATAATTATATTTTTTCACTTCGCCTGTTACAAGTCCAGTAATATCGACCAGTCTCGAGTAATGTTAGGTCATCGCTCGTTTGTGGACTTTCGTGTTCAAAAGGTTTATGCAAGCTTACCCCAAACGGAATTGAGAGTTACGAACGTTAAAGCGTTGGCAAGATTTAAGTACGGTTTTACTGTTGGAAAATGACTTTTTTTTTGTAGTGTTGGATGTGCTGCTCCTACCATTTTCGTCTATTATATCATATACTGAATAAATCCCCTCCAACAATTTTTCATACAGATCTGCAATGTAATGTCCGCAATCCACAAGATCTAGGATATAAACCATGTCTAAGGTACATAATTAGCGAAATATATATCATTGTATGATAACATAGATCAAATATCGATGAATGCAAAAAGGGTTACCATACAATGACGAATACATTATTACCTAGGCAACCTAACCTATTCTATCCAATGGTTATGTAGTTTCATTCAAGTTTGATGCTTATGTATGTTTTTGATATGAATGAATCTCTCCACTAGGGCTGTATATTTATCATATCAAAAGCAGTTGAATACATTTCTCCAATTTAATCGAGACAAAAACCTTCTGCAGATGTTTAGATTCCAGAATTTTTTATCGATATCTCTGTTATATGATTGGATGAGACTCAACAGGTAGGTTGGTTCCACAAGAACAAATTCACTTCATTTGTTACATTTTTTATGTGGGTCAGTTGTACGCGATATTAGGTTTAATGATCTAGTCATCCTAACCAACTTAACCAATAATTATACATTTTCATTCAACTTTGATAGGTATGTATGGTATGCAAGTTATTGATATATACATATGAACCCTCCACATGGATGTATTTACGTAGTTTTTTTCAATCTCAAACACCATTGACACACATGAACACTTTTGTACGCATTTACATGGTCTTTACCGTCACTGTGTCGGCACATTTATCGGCACATGTGTCGGTACAACGCATATATGCAGCGTCGTTAGCGGCACTGTGTCGGCACATGTATCGACACATGTGTCGGTACAACGCATATATGCAGTGTCGTTAGCGTCACTGTGTCGGCACATGTATCGGCACATCGCATATATGCAGCATCGTTAGCGTCACTTTATCGGCACATGTGTCGGCACCATGTAGGAACTTACACACATTCTGCAAAAGGGTTACCATACACTGCCGGATGCATTAATACCTTCCCAACCTACCATATTTTTCAGTCGATTTTTTCATGCATGCATATGATTTTTCAATGTTTTAGGATTAATACATAACGAATATCTCCACATTTTGATCTAGCCTACTCACACCCATCAAAATCTAACATAACCCAACTTTATGTATTGTGTTCAGTCATTGCTAAATACATATGAAGCCCTCCAAACGACTCTAAATATTACTTAACATATATGCTATTTATTTTGTTGTCACTCTCATCCCATATAAGTTAGCAGAGAGGACCCATTTTCAATCTTGGATGGTTTGAATGTTACGGGTAATTCATATTATTTTTGATTTTGACACAATTCTACGTCACTTTAACCTATTATTCACACCCATTATAACCTGACCTGACCTTACGTACGGTATTCAGTCATTGATATATACACATGAACCTCTCCATACAACTCTAAATATCACTCTAACATACATGTTATTTATTTCGTTGTCACTCTCGAGTCATATATGTTACCAGAGAATCCCCCATTTTCAAACTTGGATGGATTGAATGCTACAAGTATTTCAAATTTGTATTCAGTTTCATACAAACGGACACATAGTCTCACACTATGTTTTTTCTTAATTTACTTCAATATCTCCGCTTAACTCTACAACCTTTCACAAGTTGCATCTCTAAATTTTCATTTTTTTCTCTTGCCTATATTTTTCTTATCCTTAACGATTGTGGCGCTGCCCGTGCCGGTAGCGTAAATCGTACAGATTGCAAGTATCCTTGAAGGATACACCGCACAAGATACAGACTGCAGTACCCTTGGAAGATACATCGTGCCGGATGCAGACACTGGGTGTCCAGCAAGCCGCTCGGCTCAGTAGAAACCGCTGAGATGGCGGCGGTCATTGTTTCAACAAGCGGCGACACACCGTCGGGAAAGGCTGGCGCCTTACCACCCAGACTTGCGATGTCAGCGCTGTTCTGGCGAAAACAAGACGGACTGGGCGTGCAGCGCCGAGTCATCGACGGGGTCTCGTATCCTGAAGGTAGTGCTCCTGATTAGTTTAGGCGTGACATGGTGGGCACGGTCGTGAGGCCGGCGTTAAACCGTTTCGTTACGTCTGCATAGGCTAGCAATCCCTTAGCAACGCGCCACCAGCGTACGGACCGGCAGAGGTTTTTTTTTTCTAAGAGGAACTGCGACTTTGGGGCCCCCAAGCTAGCCCCAGGCAAGTGGTGCGCGATGACGTCACAAAAACGGACCATAAGAGGCACTGGCAACCAGTGGCTCGAGCTTTTACAGGAATCGTCCCCGATGTGAAGAGCACGTGTTATCCGCGTCCTGTGGTTAAAACATTGTTAGAGCCCTCCATGCCTTTTTGAGCCCTCACCAAGTCGTGAAGAACATTAATTCAAGTAAACTTTAGTTCAAAGCAAATTCAGAGAAATATTTGACGAGTTTCACATATATCCACTATTCGCATATAGACAGACCTGAGTGTGAAATACAAGTGAAATCGTTCTACGTATTACGTATCTTTAGATAGTAATATTCAGTACCCCAGTTTGGACAAGAACAGTCCTGTGGTCGTTTCTACATTCAAACGAAGAATCGGCGAGCGTCATCGGGTTCTTTCCCTGGCTGATTTCTCCACGCGCCTTGCCAGGCGCAAGGGAGTCTGTCCTTCATCGTCTTCAAGGACCCAGAGCAAGGGTCACGTCATCAACCCGGTGAGCGTTTGCGTTGAAATTCTCTACATCTACGAGGGCTGGCCCTTCTAATATGCCAGTTGAAATACCCAAGCGACAACGTATATAATCCTAGGAGGAGGCCGTTGATAGAAGGCCTTAGATGATATGAAATCACTATTACGCACGTGTGTGCCTAGCTATGTTTTGTCCATTTCCTAAGCCTTAGTATATTAAATAGTTTCGAATCATTTTTTGAGCATCAGATACAGTTGGCATACGTGCCCAGTTCTTTATTGTGTCTTAATCGGTACCTTTTGGCATACGTGTCTATTTCTTTACTGTGTCTAAATCGGTACCAGTTGGTATACGTGCCCATTTCTTTTACTATATCTGTTATCTTGATAGTGAAGTGTTTGGCGTGCGTCATTTATGTACGATTCCTAGGGCGCAGTTTTTTTTCTCATAACTTTAGGTGCGTTTTCTATTGATGCTGTCATTTGTGCGTGTCGAGGAGGCTTATCTTACTTCGAGCTTCCAAATTTGCTAAGAAATATAGTTAAGCTTTAACTTTCACAAAGTGTTTCAATGTCCCTCCTCCCACATACCCTTTTTCGTCCAAGCAGCGTATCGATGTATGGAAAATAGTGGTAGTTTTTATACATATATAAATCAGTCAGTCGACCCACTCCAGAGTGAGTATAGGGTGAGTGTCATTTAGGTAAACACCTTAGACCTCATAATAAGTTGAAGGAACTCACTAGGCCGTCGGTCGTTGAAAAGTTCATAGATGTCGGCGGTTACACGATGACTTCGTTTCAAGATCTGATCAGACGCTGATTTATATCATACCATTCTGTAACATACCTAGATCATTTACCTCGACCTGGGTTTTCTGGCATCATTTCAACTCTTGGAACAAATTTTTTCTACTGATTTCGAAGATTCGATGTTACCTCCGACTGTCACGATGTTCACAATTCATTACTTAACCTTCAAGTTTAGGATATTATAAACATTTCATTGAGAACATACATAGTTTTTATTAGTATTTATTAGCATTATTTACAGACATTGCTTCCATCATCAATATCAAATACCTGGTTTTTGAAATTTAAACAGCATTGTTCGTCATCCATCAGTACTTTTCATCACTATATTTCAGTATTCTCTCAAAATCCATCTTATACTCCATCATATCTTTGATGCGGACACCGAAGGCTATTCCGTTCCCGTTTGTCAATAAATGTATTACTTCTTCTTCTTGAACCTAATTATCCGAATCATTTCCAATTCAAAGTCATTCTGAGATTCATCATTGAGAAATTTTGCATACGTTCCAGTTTCTCTTTTGTTCTAAGGTATAATCTGTTGTCCACTACCTCAGCTGTATTACAATCATAATGATGATTTTACCCTTGGATCATATAAATTATCGAGATTTGCTTCTCTTATCCCCTCCCCCTCCCCCTCCCCTCCTAAACTTAATTACATACGAATGTAACGCGTCCAGATTAGTTTCAGGAAGCAGACTTCCTTTTCCCTGGATACATTTATGAATCATATCTCCCATTTTTTTGATTCTTGTTTGTCCATTCCGAGATAACTGTTATTTACCACACTAGTCAATATTTATTCGAACCGACTCATATTATCTTCGGAGATTTCTTCTTCCAGCACTTGTAAACAAAATTTTGAGATATGAATGTTAATTTTTTGTTTATTCTATGATGAAACGTGTGTCTCCGCTTGATCTCAACGTATCACTGACTCCATTCTTGATTACCAACTAGCTATTATAAGTTGATTACATGTGGTTATTCGCATAACATTTGGCCTAACATTACTCACCTAGGTCATCAACTGTGTATATGTATAGGGCTGAGTACGTATGTGAATAATCAACCGTGTGTACGTGTTACATGAGTTAAAAATATATAACACCAATTTAATATTCAAAATTTCGATGAAATTTCAAATTTTCGAGGTATGTCACCTCACTTAAATAGCCAAGTTATTACTGTAAAATACAGACTTGCCTTTGTCATCCCTCGAAAATTTAAAATTTCATTGAAATTTTGAACATCAAATTTGTGTTATATATTTTTAACTCATGTAACACGTACATACGCTTGAATATTCACATTCACATACGTACTCAGCCCTATTCATATACAGTTGATGACCTAGGTGATTAATGTTCGGCCAAATGTTTCGCGAATAACCACATGTAATCAACTTATAATAGCTAGCTGGTAATCAAGAATGGAGTCAGTGATACGTTGAGATCAAGCGGAGACACATGTTTCGTCATAGAATAAACAGAAAATGAACATTCATATTTCAAAATTTTGTTTCCAAGTACTGGAAGAAGAAATCTCCGAAGATGATATGAGTCGGTTTGAATAAATATTGACCAGTGTGAAAAATAACAGTTATCTCAGAATGGACAAACAAGAATCAAAAGAGTGGGAGATATCATACATAAATGTATGCAGGAAAAAGAAAGTCTGCTTTGGGAAACTAATGTGGACGCGTTACATTCGTATGTAAGTAAGTTTAGGAGGGGGGGAGGGAAAGGGATAAGAGAAGCAAATCTCGATAATTTATATGATCCAAGGGTAAGATCTTCATCATGATTGTAATACAGCTGAGGTAGTGGACAACAGATTATACCTAAGAACAAAAGAGAAACTGGAACGTATGCAAAATTTCTCAATGATGAATCTCAGAATGACTTTGAATTGGAAAAGATTCGAATAATTAAGTTCAAGAAGAAGAAGTAATACATTTATTGATACACGGGAACGGAATAGCCTTCGGTATCCGCATCAAAGATATGATGGAGTATAAGATGGATTTTGTGAGTATACTGAAATATAGTGATAAAAAGTACTGTTGGATGACGAACAAAGCTATTTAAATATCAATAACCAGGTATATGAAATTGATGATGGCAGCAAGATCTGTAAATAATGCTAATAAATATTAATGAAAACTATGTATGTTCCCAATGAAATGTTTATATTATCCTAAACTGGAAGGCTATGTAATGAATTGTGATTATCGTGACAGTCGGAGGTAACATCGAATATTCGAAATCAGTAGAAAAAAATTGTTTCAAGGGTTGAAATGATGCCAGAAAACCTAGCTCGTGGTAAATGATCTAGATGTTTTACAGAATGGTATGATATAAATCAGCGTCCGATCAGATCTTGAAACAAAGTCATCGTAAAGGATAAGAAAAATATAGGCAAGAGAAAAAAATGAAAATTCAGAGATGCAAGCTGTCAAAGGTTGTAGAGTTAAGCGGAGATATTGAAGTAAATTAAGAAAAAACACGGTGTGAGACTATGTGTCCGTTTGTATGAAACTGAATACAAATTTGAAATACTTGTAGCATTCAATCCTTCCAAGTTTGAAAATGGGGGATTCTCTGGTAACCTATATGACTCGCGAGTGATAACGAAATAATTAACATGTATGTTAGAGTGATATTTAGAGTTGTATGGAGGGGTTCATATGTATATATCAATGACTGAATACCGTACGTAAGGTCAGGTCAGGTTATGATGGGTGTGAATAATATATCAAAGTGACGTAGAATTTTGTCGAAATCAAAAATAATATGAATTACCCGTAACATTCAAACCATCTAAGATTGAAAATGGGTCCTCTCTTCTAACTTATATGGGATGAGAGTGACAACAAAATAAATAGCATACATGGTAAAGTAATATTTAGAGTCAATTGGAGGGCTTCATATGTATATAGCAATGACTGAACACAATTCATAAAGTTGGGTTATTTTAGATTTTGATGGGTGTGAATAGGCTAGATCAAAATGTGGAAATATTCGTAGTGTATTAATCCTAAAACACTGAAAAATCATATGCATGCATGATAAAATCGATTGATAAATATGGTAGGTTGGGAAGGTATTAATGCATCCGGCAGTGTATTGTAACCTTTTTGCGAAATGTGTGTAAATTCCTACATGGTGCCGACACATGTGCCGATAAAGTGACGCTAACGACGCTGCATATATGGGTTGTACCGACACATGTGCCGATACATGTGCCGACACAGTGACGCTAACAACGCTGCACATATGCGTTGTACCGACACATGGGCTGATACATGTGTCGACACAGTGACGCTAACGACGCTGCATATATGCGTTGTACCGATACATGTGCCGACACAGTGACGGTAAAGACCATGTAAATGCGTACAAAAGTGTTCATTTGTGTCCATGGTGTTTGAGATTGAAAAAAACTACGTAAGTACATCCATGTGGAGGGTTCATATGTATATATCAATAACTGCATACCATACATACCTATCAAAGATGAATGAAAATATATAATTATTGGTTAAGTTGGTTAGGACGACTAGATCTTTGAACCTAATATCGCGTACAACTGACCCATATTATATTATTTCATATTATATATTATCTATACTATTCTTATAGATAATATATACATATGAAATAAAACAAACAGGGCCGTTTGCACACTAAGGCTGCAAATTGAGTTATAAGACATGCCTACCACACTAATCCTATAAAAGTATATATAGTGATGAATGAACACAACATACAAAAATATCCCAAGCCCCCACCGCTACGAACCCACCAATCAAGCATCGATTGAAACAATTATACCACAACTAGATAAGAAAACACACGTATATGTCCACATAAAAAATATAGAATCATAATCCATACACAAATATATAACGATATATACACTCACAACGTAGCAAACGTGACACGGAAACAAATTTATAAGACAAGGAACAGGTATGAGCAAACTCACATAATCTTCCAGGAGCGCCTCCAACTTTTTGCCTAGGGGATCCCTATGCCCGCCCCACCAGAAATTTGGAATAACACTAATCCTACCAAAACCGAATAAAGATATATAACGAGCAACAGTTAGTGACCAATTATACTCCACTACAACCATCTAAAAAAGAAAAAACTTATATATATTTACAATGAAGATCATAAATACACTAAGAAATTAAAATGTTTTAAATATAAAAACTGCCAATCAAGGCCGCAAGCCTGCTTCCATCCCGCCGTTCCCCCTTCCGTCCCCCTTCCGTTCTCCCCCCTCCCCCCGTCCGTTAGCTGACTCGGGCACCAAACCAGTTCCGGTTTCCTCGGCCCCCGCCCTCCCCCGTTTCTGCGCGAACCCCCGTACGCTCGGTGAGTCAAGGTTGCATGCACCGCGCCCTTCCCCGGTGAAATGTTATGTGCAAATTCTCGTAGACCGGACAAAATCCGCGTTTGGACGCACTTTACACTACTATTAAATAAATAGCAAGTGGGACGGAAAAATTTGAACGAACGAGGTGTTTTGTCTATACTGCTTTTCAGTAACCCATGAAAATTTGAATAGCTGGGTTATAGTCTTTCTCTGTAACTTGGTCTTGAAGAGATTGCTGCTATCATTCCTATGGTGGACGAGGTATTTTTGATGTGCTTCATATAATGTTTTACAGCAACTGTGTTTAGGTTATTTATTCAGTGAGTTGGACTGAATATCAATCTTCCATTGCTTCCTATTTTAGTCACTCCTCCATATTGTGAAGTGCTTCCCTGGAAGCTATTCAGCTGTCTAAACTTCCATTTATCCGTCACGCTGGTATATACTTGTTAGTTGCATGAGGAATGCAGAGAACATATTACATATTACATACTTGTAACATGGGATTTCTAACATATCCTATAATACAGCTTTCAATACAAATGTGAATTATAACGTTTGCTGACAACACAATTTATGCTATGATTAAGCAAAGTTGGCTGGAGCAATATAAAAATACAATCATCGGTTTGGGAAATGGGGCCCGGAGAATAAAAAATGCACGAAGGAATAGTTCAGTCAGAAGCAAACTAACTTTCCTAGGAATAATGAGAAATTATCCTTGGACAAGTGCACCAAACCTTGCTTTCAGTACGATAAAATTCACAAACTATATAAAT
>SDVV010004285.1:0-20352 GCA_016164225.1 Gammarus roeselii
TTTATATCCACAAAAGGAAAAAAACTATCGAGATGAAGTATTTTGACCAACACATACGTCATTACCTAACTGAATACTTTGAAAACTAATTTCCGTACATGTTTTTTTTTTCTAGGACTTCAATTTTTCTCTGTGTTCCATAATGTTCCAGTATTTTTTGTCTTCCTGTCTGCCCCGTTCAATTTTCCTTACTTTACAGATTTCTTAGAGCAAATATCACCTTGTCTGTTTCAACCTCCGGCGACTATTAAAGTACTCGGCCCGATCTCACCTGAGACGACCTCTTCATTATCCTCTCAGAAAGGAGGCCTTCCCCAAGTCCATCCGGATGAAGAAGCTGTGGACCGCAGCTGGTTGAACTCAGTTGTCAACAAAGCTAGACAAATACAATAAGTAAATACACTTGCTGGCAAAAACAGTAAATCACTACACTTGCTGGGACAAATACAGGAAGTAAATACACTTTCCCAGTTCGGTGGGTATTTTCCGCGAGGTAATTTTTGAGAAAATACTCTTCAATCGCACCGATTGTTTAAGCATTCTTTGTAAAATATTGAACCAGATATTAAAATGTAAAAAATATTTCATTATAATGAAATAACTCGACTCAACCTTAAACAGCTCAATCAGTACACGATCAAACTATGTAAGAGTCAATTAGGTTCTCTGTTTGGAATCATAACACAAAGTTGCAATTCTTCAGGCCTTCCTATTATCGTGAATAAAACAGACCTAAATACAAGTGAATATAATTTAATAACAGGATTCGTGAGTATTTTGTTCTGGAACATAAATAGGGAAATGGTCGCAGACACCTGAGGGAATAGCTGATGCACGAGGTCACATTACATATACAAACATCGAGAGTATGACCGCTCACTATCATAGCTAGAAAAGCCCCTGCTGTGTGCGGTGGTGATGTTAATGAGTACAAACCATTCGAATTAAAATTATTCAAAAAAGCAGTAACTGAAGTTGACTTATGAATTTGTGTTATAGAGCAAATCTTCTTTGAAATCGCCGATAATGTACACTTTATTGTGTGCTACATAAATGTCAAAGATTTTTTTTTCGGCTTATGGGAACAAATCGTTACCTTTATTCCAGAAACTTTACGGGAAACCAATGCCATCGCTTCAACCTCTCTAACCCCATGAATATCGACAGAAACGAATTCGAGCTCAGGTTTGAGGATAACAGTCAGCCAGTCATGAAAAAACATAAACATCCCTTATAACAAACGGGTGTATTTGTATGTAGATTGTAACCTTCAACTCCCAAACCTACATTTCCCCAATCTCTAGCCTGTATCTCCTAATCCTACATCCCAACAAACCGGCATCTCAACAGTCTGCATCTCTGTAGCCTGCATCTCTGTAGCCTGCATCGCCGTTCTCCCCAGGGTTAACTGATTGTTGGTAGGCGTACTGAAATACAGAGCAGAATGCCTAGCAACTTTTCCACCGGCATATTCAAGTCCTGACGGGAATCTGCCACTTACCTCCGATAAAGGCGCAAATTAATGATCGGGAGCCTAGGAGGTCGCAGTCGGCTATTATCCAAAAACTTGCTAACCTCGCTTGGCCCTCTTTCTTGGTTTCCAATCCATCAACAATTAAACATGTGCTCAACGATAAGATCGGACGCGTCGTGTTTTTCCAATCTGTGAAGATATTGAAATTATAATAATTTGCAAATATTTTTCCTCCTGTTTTGGGAAACGTAAATATGCCATTGAGACTTATTGAGACTTATTTACATGAACGTTCAGAAGCAAACAGATTTTAAACGGTTTGGGTGCATTGGTGTTGCCATTTTGAGATATCTTACTTCAGAAATCTCTGTATGATACTTTGTGGGCCATATGAAAATTTGACTTTGAGTTGGGTTCTATTATTGACTATTAATTCTTTTCAATCCCCACGCATCCGTATCAATATACGATATTTTTATTCATATATTGTCACTAAACAGACGAGACAGGGCGAACTTCTAATCCGGGCTGATGACTTCTCTATAATCTAATATAATTTGTTTGTTTCAAAATTTAGTCTTCACCGCTAGCAATATAGAAAAGTAGAGTGTGTGGACGGTATTTGAATTCATGTTTAATATAACTATTTAGAAAACAACACATCTTCCAACTTGTTAAACGGTGTATTTAAATCTGCCTCCTTTGTTTTGTCGAGCACGGCTGTCGACCATTCATTGAAATGAAACTGCTGTTTTTTTCTTCCCTGTATAATTCATACAATTGCTGACACCAGAATGGGCCAAAATATTACATATATATAAATGCCTACAGTTGCAAGGTTGGGATCTGTAAACATGCTTTTTAGTGTCCTGTTCACAATAATAAATAAGTAATCTTCCATGATTGACACCGGTCTACATGAACGGTTCAGCCCTCTGTAAAAACATTCAAGTTGACATGACGAAAAAATATATTGAAAAAGACAGTTTTCATTAGGTTCGCTATTTTGTATGACCTTATATAGCAATATGACACATTAACCATCATGATTTGCTTTAACTGTTGATGAGGACCTGTAAATGAAGCGTTCAGACTTATTTTCAATTATGGATCTATACGTTACATGAAAGTAAGGGCAGTAAACTATTTTACTTGAACAACATAAAAATAATGAGCTTCAACTGCTCAATTCTTTATTTAAAACTTCCTAATCAGTAACAACAACGTTCCTGGATATCCGGTATAATATCACCTCACAATGTTGCTCTAATACTTCCTCTAATATCTGCTGTAATACCTGCTCTAATATCTGCTATAATACCTGCTCTAATATCGGCTAAAATACCTGCTCAAATGTCTCAGTAGAAGAATGAGTCGAGTAATAAACAGTCTCTGGAAATAATACAGAGATCGTAAATTATTTCCAAATGTTTTGTTCCTTTTCAACCATCCCAATTTGATTTTCTTGTTTCCTTACATAACTTTTAAATACAATTTTTCAACTACCAAATAGCTAAGGAATCAATTTGCTATCGTGTTTTTTTTTGGGCAAGGGTTTCCCTCTCCTGTCCTACTCTTCATCACAGACAACTTTTGGTTCTGTTCTTGCAACCTAAAACATGTTACGCCTGCGGCAAGAGCTTCAATCCTGCGCCTGGACTGTACAATGTTTATGTCGCTGTTCCTGCCAGGAGTAAACGCAGTGGTTCCTTTGATTGGTTTTCGGGGCAGGCGTCACTTCAATTACCCCATACTAAATTAACCGACGTCAAGTTAATCCACTCCATATGCAATATGTTATTTAGGTCATGTTGCTCATCCGAGCAGTATGTGTTGTTGCGCTCAGAAGCAACATTTTTACTGTTGTTTTTTCTATAGACCAGCTAGCCAAGTGGTTGCGTTACTGGTACCAGAAATGTTGATGCAGTATAAATCAGTGCCCACTTCTCCTGAAGAGCCCCTAAATCCGATCCGTTGTCCATACAAGGAGGGCGATCATCGCAGCTGAATGGAAGCCTTTTCTCTACCCCTGCTTTGCTCTGGATGGCTAACTCCAACAGTAAAGTACGCAAATCCACCTTCTTTATCGTGTGTCACTACAACATAAATATGCAGTTGTAGTAAACATTACGTGCCTCAATGCTGCATGTCCTAGACGTGATTTTTGCGACATATTTCTAGTAATAAATTAGAGCAACTTAAAACTACTGTATCAGTGCCCTCATACGGGTCTGAACGTGTCTATTGGCACGCCATTGCCAAGTCTTTCTAAAGCTATAATTTTACAACCTTTATATATCAGACGGTCAAATTGTATATACTAAATGTTTTCTGTATAATGGGCTGACTCGCTTGACCGCAATCAGTTTGACTGTTTGTACCATATTGTCTATCCTCCTATGAGGTATGATATCAATCTCTATGTTCATACCATCATGCCACAAACGCAATGAAGTCATTTCATTGCGTTTGAATAACCCGCCATTACTCGGCCACGTGATTGCATAATAATTTCAGAAGCGGCCTCAGAGACAGCCATTGGGACCCAGGGCCTCGATTATGATTGGCGCAAAGGAACAAATCAAATTGACCTACATTAATTGTATTAGCTGACAGTCGATTTTCTCGAGAACAAAAGAAATGTATAAATGGTACAATTTAGAAACGTTTGCCCAAACTGAGCAAATCATTGTTGCCAAATACTTTGCCGGGAAGTTGTTCGTACTTTGCAGGATTGGAAGTCGAGACGGATTGTAATTCCGTAATATCTCAGATGAGAGCATGATGGGAAAGTAGCCACGGAGACATAGAATATAAATAATATGACTGCCAAGTTGTTGTTAAATTTTCTACTGTGGAGCCTATCAATGACCGGTAACCACCATTACTATTGAAATGAAGTTATTGAATCAATCTAAAATGTTGTTGCATTTGACTGTGACAATACAAGGATTTAGAGGCGTTGAACTCCAAGTTACCATTGAATGTCTTCAACCTAAGAAATATTCAACGTGCCCTGATTGAATTAATTATCTTCTTGAGTCGCTTTATTGTAGGCTCAGTAAATATTATTTCTGAATCAACAATAACATAACTTATCAATGGTTTTGCATGCACAATGAGATACTCAGCTGGACACTATATCAAACGTACGGAGGACGCCTGTCGTCAAGGTGGCACGAACGAGGATGGCGTATTGTGTGATCCACATCAATCGCCCTGAATCCAAAATGCATCAGGTAAGACATCCAAAAGAATACAGACGATTTAACTGTCTTGCAAGAAAGTGTTCATAAAAAAAATCTTATTGAGCTCAGTAACCTTCCAACGACTGATCGAGAACCGATCATTGAAACCACTCGTGAAGGTGTTCATTAAGAATAAAATTAATTTAATTGAAGCGCAATGTAAATTAAAAATGAATAATTCCCGTTTTTTTTCAAACGTTTAGGGTGAAACCGTCATTCACTTTCTCGATCACCACATTTTCTGAGGGTCGTGTGTCTGGTCCGCGATTCATCACGGCTGCCCTCAGTAGATCCTGCAAGGCTTTGTCACCATAACCAATGTTGTTGAAGCTAAGTAAAGTACGAACCCATCTGTGAGGCAATCATAAATTCCTGGAAGAATTCATGAAGAACAACAGAGTAAAAAGGGTTATTTATCAACTCGAACCGCCGTACCCCACAGTTCGCCTGCTTCCTCCTGAAGGAGAGAGTGTGAGAGAGAAGATGGGTGTATGCAAATAGGAAGCGGAAAATAGCAGGGTTGCTATTTTGGTTTAGTTCCATGTTGTGCAAACAGTAACGGAAAATCTCAAGTCATGTATCATTGACAGCAATTAATTTTCCAGATCATGAAGAAGTTTAAAATGTGATATAAATGTATTCGCATGAAACTGTTATAGAAATCCCCACATAAATTTACTGTCATCGCCAGGCTGCTGGTGCTGCCAGGCGGCACCTGTAAAGATGCATTGCTTGATATATGTATATGTAAAAGAAGTCTTTCTCCCTCTCTGAAAATACAATACACTTCTAATGAAGGCAATGGAAAACCAAATTGGTGTTTATTTTCGACTTCAATTTTCTCATTTGGATGATTATCAATCACTTATTTTCAAGATGAAATGGCAAGTATATACGAGCAAATATTGTTTAACGTGGAATACATCGTATATCAAACCGTCGGCATCTTCATCATTATATGAATTGAAAATAACTATGACAGAAAACACATATATGGAATGGGATGGTAGACTATTGTAGGGTGCCTTTTGTATATTAATGATAATAATAATATGGTAACAATTCCAAATGAAATTATTATCAATACAACAGGTAAAAATCAGATTAGATTATTGAGAGATGACTAATTTGAATTCCTAATTAGATAAACAGTTAAGGAGGCAGAAAATACCTTGCCGTCATTCTATCAAAATCCATGCCAACAGTATTGTTTTGTCTATTGTTTGTTTGACAAACGTCAAACAAACAATAGACAAATTCGTTGGGAAGACGAGTTCGAGCATGACAATGCGTCACATAAGTGACGGCATTGTACAAGCGTATCTTAAGTGGAATACAAAATTATACCACATACCCTGATCCTATTAATAAACGGATGACATGAAATAACAAAAAAAGTATGAACTATTTGTCAATATTTTTTCTATACGTTGTCACATTTTGAGCTATTATGAAGCGTAGCTCAGTGTTAAATAAAATGAGTGGTGGGTACTTGGAACAGATTGAATACCTAAATAATAAACTGGCACGCAGACGCATTCCAATTTAAATGTATAGTGGGAGCATCCAAAAGCACTACGGCAATATTTAGTGTGCATTCCCCTCGTGAACGCCGTTAGGTCCACGACGAGGGCGGCAGGGCTGCTGCCGAGGGCGTAGGCCATAAACTGTTCGGAGGGAGAGGCATGCCGCTGCGACTGCTGCTGCTGTTGCTGTTGGTGGCACTGCTGTTGCTGACGTGTATATGGAACTTCGGTGTTTGCTGTTCCTACTATTGCAGCTGCCATTGGTGTCGTATCAATGCAGCAGTTGCTCTATTGGTCCTATATCTGATCTATTGTTGTTGTTTATTATGTTGCGGCCGCTATTACTGTTGGTTCCGTAGGTATTGCTTTTGTTGTTCCCACTGTTGCTGCTGCTACTGCTGATCCTGATAACCGTCGGCTCGTACTCGACCATCCTACGATAGTGAAAGGGTGGGATTCCATGAAATTGATCACAAGAACGTGAATCTTCTAAAAAAATGTCCAACTCGTTCGTTAATAATAACCTCGTTTATTGCATCCGACGCTGGGTCAGGGAAAGGATTGTAATGCAGCGAGGAATATAAGCTTTCTCGCTCAGGAAAAGACACGATTTCCAAAAAAATATTTGAATTCCTCAGCAACATGACGGTTCTGGTAGTTTCTCACAACAGTTGGTCAAAGATGTTAGAGCGCGTAAAATAGTATATGCTTTTGTCTACTCGTGATCTGGAGTTGATAATAAAAGACAAACACATCATGGACTTCAAACAATAACAGCTCGCCATGAAGTTAGTCATTACCAAAACAGGTGTGAACATTTAATCGTGTCGCGACCAACATCATTTATGATGTCAGGTGTCTAACACATGTTCTGTTCAGTTTTAAAGTATCTCACCTCGCGTTCAGTGTCGTAGGCATAGGAGAAAAGAGGCAGGTCCATCAGAATGACTGGACATGAAGTCAAAAAAGACGATGTTCAGAGCTGATTGCCGTACAGATCAAGCCAAGTGAGGCTGAACAAACCTCAACGCGCTCGTGATCAATGTAAGAAACATTAAAAAGTGCAAGACATTTTGGTACCGCTTACAGTCAGAAGATGTCAAAAATGTTAGATACTGTCGACTTGACGAGAAATGACAACACTCATCTGCAATCATCTGCCAGCAGGACACTCTCTTCAACGGCCCTCTTTATGGAGATGTTTGCTGCAATTATTTAAAAAAATCTGTCCATTTTCTTATTGAAATCGACCGAGAAAATAATACATCACAACACATTATATCACAATATTTGCCTGTCAAATAATAGTAGATCACAACACATTATATCAGAATATTCGCCTGTCAAATAATAGATCACAACACATTATATCACAATATTTGCCTATCAAATAATAGTAGATTACAACCCATTATATCACAATATTTGCCTGTAAAATAATAGTAGATCACAACACATGATACCAGAATATTCGCCTGTCAAATAATAGTAGATCACAACACATTATATCAGAATATTCGCCTGTCAAATAATAGTAGATCACAACACATTATATCGCAATATTCGCTTGCCAAATTAAATGAACGACGCCCCTACCGGTTACATGTCTCCAAATCAATTATAAAAATAGTACAGTCAATTAAAACATCAGGAAAAATTATTGCAGTATGTGGTTGGTTGGACTAAATTTATGAAGATAAAAATATGCTGCTTTAAAGACTTTTAATAGACTACATTTTAGATAAAACCTCTATTATTTAGCCACATATTACGTGCAATTTTTCCTAAACACGTGAAATAAGTCACCATAAATCTATTTCATAATTAATTTGGAGAAAAAAGTTCATATATCTCATCCCAATTCCTGAAATTGGAGGAACCGAGAAGATAGTCGCGAATGCGGCTCAAGCGATCAAATTGATTTTTATTCATAAATTAAGTTATTCTAAATAAATGTTCAGGGTAAGTCGCCCCCATATAAACTATGAAATAGGGACATGCATGCTTTACAATTGCAGTTTTCCTCATATAATTTGAACACGAGATGTTTTCAGAGGCACACAAACGTGAATTTTCTTGAAGTTGGATTGCTCTCAACAAGACGGCGTATGCAAATGTTGAGAGCGTCTTCCACGATATCCCTTCCAAGTATTGAACGACAAGTAGACTTTGTAAGCAACGTCACAGATCCACCGTTTGGCCAGCAGTGATCTTTGTTGGATGGATCAATGCAGGATTGTCGATAATCAAAGATTGTGTGATATCAGAACCAATCTATGTATGCGCGTGTGAGAGCCTATGTGTGTGTTTAACAGTCATTGGGTCGTATTATACCAAGAAGCTAATCACAGCCAACTGTTCGAGGCTGGGTGGTTAAGCTAGCACTTAGCCCTTAAAAATATCAATCACTTTCGGTTCGTTCGGCTGTGGTAGAAGAGAATTTTGACATAGATAAGCTTTTGAGAGATTAAGAGGAGTTCATGAAAATGTCACAAAGATCACAAACTCTAGTTTTGTTTACCTTGATACATCAAATTTGATTGATTTTGTAAATTTTCTCCGTAAAACATGGTAAAAAATATTGACCTAAAAAAAATCTCTTCTGTTTTGGAACGTTTAAAAATTTACCAAGTGAAGTTAGACGGTCAAGTTCTGGTTGACTGGCCTGTACCATCGCTCTTTTTTATTTATCATTTTAGATTTAAAAAGTGGAGTAGGAGTTATTTTTTTAGATTATAAACATGAAGTAGAAGTTAGATTTTGTTTGCTCCTAGGTCGGTGTTTAAAAGTAGACCGCAAACACAATGCAAATAATATAGGCCTAATGTTCCCACTAACTGGCCGAATAAAGAGCGCACTCGGCAGTAGTGCCATCTACTGGTTCACTAGGAACAACAGCTTAACATTCAACTCGGGGGAAAAAGCCATATGTATTTTTATGTAATAATCATATACAATTACGTTGAGGAGTATTATCATCAGAACGCTTAGAAAAGTTGCAAAAATTGTAAAAGCCGGTCAGTTACAGACCGATCACACAGGTAGCAATCATACATAAATAAGTCTCATCAGTTCGGTGGCCTGTCATGAAGGGTTAGTTCGGTGGCCTGCCATGAATGATTAGTTCGGTGGCCTGCCATGAATGGTTAGTTCAATGACCTGCCATGTATGATTAGTTCGGTGGCCTGCCATGAATGATTAGTTCGGTGGCCTGACATGAATAATTAGTTCGGTGGCCTGCCATGAATGATTCGTTCGGTGGCCTGCCATGAATGATTAGTTCGGTGGCCTGCCATGAATGATTCGTTCGGTGGCCTGCCATGAATGATTAGTTCGGTGGCCTGCCATGAATGATTAGTTCGGTGGTTGCCATGAATGATTAATTCTGTGGCCTGCCATGAATGATTAGTTCGGTGGCTGCCATGAATGTTTAGTTCGGTGGCCTGCCACGAACGATTAGTTCGATGGCCTGCCGTGAATGATTAGTTCGGTGGCCTGCCATGAATGATTAGTTCATTGGCCTGCCATGAATGTTTAGTTCATTGGCCTGCCATGAATGATTAGTTCAATGGCCTGCCATGAATGATTAGTTCGGTGGCCTGCCATGAATGATTAGTTCGGGCCAGGTTAGAACAATAAAGATTATTGGTGCTCACATTCGGTTGATAAATAGGCGGAGGGAAATGGATGTAGGCCTAGAGGTAGGCTGAAGTTTGGCTGAATGGATGGCGTGAAGCAGGCGTTAGTAAGGCCGCACACGAGTGGGGAGGTGGCGAGGGAAAATGCAATGGATAGGATGACTTTTTGACTTTTGAAAGTGTGGTAGCATATGGACATGAGAGTGGGAACTGCCCTGCCGTCAGCCCTCCTCCATCTTGGAAGAGACAGCGATGTGTCTAGGTCTGGCGGCAGGGTAGTTCACACTCTCATGCCCATATGCTCACACACTTTCAACAAATATCCACGGAATGTGAGCACCAAGGAACTTTATTGTTCTAATGACGATCGGACGACATGCGCCGCCGCCAGAGGGACCAATAGTCTCAATGTTCACTCTAATAATCAATCATGGCAGGCCACCAAACTAATCGTCCTCCATGTTAATAGTCACTTAACTTCAATGGTCAATTGGAGCTAAATTCAATCGAGCGCGTGCGGGGATGCTCACAGTAGATGTCGAACCGGAATCTATTGAAAAAAGTGCCAGCGTACGAGTGTCGCCGTGCCGGTGTCTAAAAAGTCGCAAAAGAACTGAAATAGTTTCGTGACAGTGTTTAACGGTGCCGTCCCGTTGCCTAATTGACGTACAACATGCGCAAGCCCGTCACTTGTTTTGCTGTTGCGTTAGATATAATAAAGTATCCACTCATTGAAATAATTCGAACACCGAAATCCCTACTGATGGACGACGCCTCCTGACGACGACGCCCCCTGACGACGACGCCCCCTGACGACGATGCCCCCTGGTGATGATCGCAGGGCAATCTAAATAAGCTGTTATGGATTAATAAAAGAATATAAAAATGGTCGATATTTAAAGCAGATTTAACGGCAGAAAATCGGATTTAGGTTTCGTGGAAAAATAGAGGGCATGAATTTTTTTACGATTGATGAAAATGTATTGGACAAAAGTTCAATGATGCTGCTGCTAAACACTTTTTCAGGAACTGCATTCTCAGGTAATCGTATAAGTTTATGATAAAACTTCCTGAAAAATTAGTTTTTTTGCGATAAGTCCAGTTGGAATGCATCCCTTAACCAAACTTTCCTTTAAAAAATAAATTAATTTCTCAGATATATTCTACGTCAATAAATAAACAGCTCTACGTCCCCGTTATTCTGATCGGCCGAACATGCAAACAAGAGTCACCTGTGTATCATTTTAAAATATAGACACCGCAACACGAATCCCAGATTCCCCGTTACATTTGCTCAAACCTTTAACATGTTTAAATACTGAAATAACATAAGTTCAGTTCTCAGCTGTGGGACATTTTTCGAAAAAATAATCCGAAACAGACGAAAAATTAATACTAAACGACCGCGTTTTTATATTCCAGTTACCCTAGATTGAACGGCATTCCTTGTCTGACGTCAGTAACGGGCTTTCGTCGGTGTTATTGGTTATGCTGATTGCAATTGAAATAAAAATGTAGTTGATTTATCTCTACCCAAACAATCTGTTAGGAAAATCATCGCACTTATTTGATGAACTTTCTGGAGCAGCCGAGCGGTGAGAAGCTTAAATTTGCAATGAAAACCACATTCAAAAAACGTCGACAATTGCACTCTTCCTACTTCTGGAGCTCTAATCTATAACTATTTCGTATGAATAAATGTTGTCAGTGCAAAATGATACTCAAGTTTAACAGCAAAAAGCTAAATACCATCCATGAAATTTATGTCCTTTAGGAAGAAGAGTTCACTTACAATGGACCTGCATAGTTGCTGACGATGTTTTCTGAATCTGAAAACGTACTTTTCCCATTTTCTTTATCTCCCGAAACCAACAATTTTTCCCTGCTCGAATTATGGGCTTTACAGCAGCTGGTACGTTCTCATCGCCTCGAGCTGGATTACACGCAGAGCCAAAACAAACCGCCGTAAAAAAAAACATTCCTGGTCGCAATTCCTTTCAATAATTTTTTGTACTAAAAGCAAATATCAACGTGATTTTTTATAAATGAATTTGTCATAAAATGTTTTTTCTTCATGATTTTCGCCAATTCCAGAAGCGTGCAGACGTATTGACTCGTTGATATTATTAACCCCGATTTATTCACTTCATCCGTAATAAATTTAGATACTTTTTTTAACGCGTACAATTCCATTAACCCCATTTCACATTGAGTGCAATGGGATCACATTTCGATCTGTTTGTAGAAGGTGTTTCTCTCTTGCTACAGACGCTCGGTTCCTGTGCAATGACAAACGTGCTAACGAGGCGCACTTGTTCGCCTGGTCTAGGAACGACTATGTGAACACAAGTATAAGTCATACCATTCGGAGTGTTTAATGGTCTACAGTGGACATCGTACTGGTCTCACATGTCAGCTACAGTGGGTTCGAATCATGGTTAAATACCAAATGAAAATGTTACCATATTTTACCAACGAAGAAATCTCAACTCGGTTAATAGAAGGAATCGCACACTAGGTTTGTTGTAGAGAAGCGAAACAAAATCACTTAGCATTTTGAATTCATAAAAAAGTAGTCTATTTTTACGAAAGTCCTTCAAACTTACGGAATAGTTGATTGAAGTTTTTAATTTTCCGATGAATAAAACTGAAGTCACAAATTGTAAATTCATATCTTGTTGAATTATTTAGTTGCTGAAATAATTTAGTGATTTTTCACGTGAAATAGAAAACAGTAACACGTTTTCTTATTTCCACATTTGATCAAATAAATAAGTTTTCTTCGAAAGTTTAAGTTTGCCATCACATTTTGGGAATAAAAGCATTGCAATTATCCTTGTTTTCATTATATGATAAGCTTAGGTGTAAAACCCTTTAAATATTCTCACCAGGAATACAAAAACAATCAAATACGAAAAGAAAAAGTGCATAAAATTTCGTAAGTTATTCCATCTCGTTGTACTACACCCATGTATGCACTATTTCGTACTTTAGGACACAATTATTTGCGAAAACCTCTTTTATGTTCGCTAATCGTTCAGGAATGGACCAGTGTTACTGACATCACAATATATGATTATATGCTATCGTCAGTGGGTAAAAATATTACAACACATTCGAATGTATCTAAAGTTTGGGAAACCATTTAGAAACTATTTTTCCGTGCTACATTTCCCAACAGAGAATTTTTAAATTCAGTATTTTACTTTTCCATTTGAGAAATTCCGAAATCGTCCATGCTTATTCCGGTTCAAGTGAAACTATATTGAAATATGTACTCATGTTTACCAAGTAAATTTATTATCATGTTAGCCGCACAGATCGAGTCCATATATGAATTGTACGGATGAGGAACTTGTGGTGGAGGCATTAGACACTGATTTCATTTGGACGCTTGTATTTTTATTTATTTTACGCTGGTATAGATTACTTAATCATGCGAGATAAATAGTTTTACGTTTATTTATATTTAATGCCAGACGGAAGGAGGGGAACCATTTGGCATAAGGCATCCTGCCATCATAATAAATCGCCTGCTGTTCCATGTCTTCTCATGCCGTTCACGGTCGTCATCTGCCTCACCACGTCGTGCCCTACCGTCGCCCAGCCATTCCCAGCTGTTCCAAGCAGTTGCCCCTTTGTTCACAACCGGGCCTTATGTTTCATCGCATTCTTCTACCGCCTATGTCCGACCAGCGTCTTTAATGTCATTCCTGCCATCACATTCTGTCCTCCATATCACCCTTCCATCCTGCCGTCACATTATGTCCTCAATATAACCCTTCCATCCTGCCGTCACATTCTGTCCTCCATATCACCCTTCCATCCTGCCGTCACATTCTGTCCTCCATATCACCCTTCCATCTATATTACCCTTCCATCCTGCCGTCACATTCTGTAATCTATATCACCCTTCCACCCATATCACCCTTCCATCCATATCACCCTTCCATCCATATCACCGCGCGTTGGTAGCCTGGAATGCTGGCCAGGCACGTGATGGGAAGTGGGACGGACTTCCCCGACCATAAAGCTGGGTACCATCAACCTCCTAGAAACTGATATCATCTTTCATATCACAATACGGAATTGAAGGCCGTGACACGGACTCCCCATTACAATCTTCTTATAACTGAATTGATCTTTCAAATTACTTAAAGGGAATGAAGGCCGTCTTAAATGATCACAATTCGCTCTCTGTCTACTTTGCGCAACTCCAGCTGTTCTGCAGTCTGCCACACTGATTGCGGACCCAATCACAGATAACGCTTCAGAGGAAGCAGACCGACGTCTCAGTTATTAGCTCCAATTGAATAGCTGGCCTGTAATTAGACCATTTCCTCCGTGGTCAGGAGCGCCTTCAACCCCTTCTCTTGGGTTGAGTATTCATAATCCTCTACATAAATGGAACACCCAGGCATCAGAAGGTGGAGTTAATCAAGCCAATAATAGTAGACTGTGTTAGAAGCGTTATTTGATTACGCGACGAATTATTCGGAGACCGCCAACACAATATTTCACTCATATTTTTCTCAAAACTTTACCACGGATGCTAAAAACTTGACTGTATCAGTAGTTCCATGGGCTCTGTATTGAACTAGAATAAATTATTAATGAGTTAGTTACTTGTTTCCGATTATATTCTCAGTCAAATGCTCGATACGGCGCTTTAAACAATTGTTAGCACTCTCGTCTACCGACAATTTATCTACCAATAGAAACGAGGGTAAATTACGGACGATCAATTATGGCAACGTTTCAGTCGAACAAAGAAGTATAAATTGATTCTGGTAGTTTGAACACCGACTAAATTGTCTTTAATTTACGTGTTGATATTCCCTGCATGTAAAAGAGCGTAATCAAACAAAATGGGTCCTTCGATACAATAACCACATGCTCATTATCAATGTTCGAAGTTATTTTGATAACAAATGATTTATTTATTGTAACGAAATAATGATCACTATTCTCTCCCACCCCAGCTATGAGACGAAATATTTAGAGCGGGTATTCCCTTCCATTCAAGAGTATTTGGTTTCCCAGTGATACAAAAGTGTAGACCTTGGAGAAACATATTCACTTGACGAAATTGTTTATTGCCATCGTAAGCTTCATACAATCGATGTTCACTCTAACAGAGCATTTCTTCAACAAATTCATGTATATAATTACGTGCCTGAAACTAACAATAACAGTCAGTTAACCACCTGTCGGCAAAGATTTTTTTCTGAATTTAGATGGGCTTAGAGTGATAGGACTTTCTAGCAAAGTGGAGTCAATGGCATTCAGGCACCAAACGTCAAACCATCCACTCGACCTGCAACAAGCTATCGGTGAGTTATTCTCTGTCTTTGGGCTTGTTTGGGCTCAAGACATG
This sequence comes from Gammarus roeselii, assembly GCA_016164225.1. Classification (NCBI taxonomy): domain Eukaryota; kingdom Metazoa; phylum Arthropoda; class Malacostraca; order Amphipoda; family Gammaridae; genus Gammarus; species Gammarus roeselii. The sequence continues at coordinate 15,264 of SDVV010004285.1, forward strand.
CTCTAGTCAAAACAACTGTGAAGGAAATCAAGGTGGTGTTTGATTGAAATCAAGGTATTAAGAGTGATCCTAAGGGATGGAATAATATGTCGTACGGAAAAATGAAACGTGATCAATTCAGATATTAGCTAAAATATTGTTTTTTGCAGGTGTCTGGAAAGTGGTTCCAACTAAATTGCTTCTGATGGTATTCATTAAGCAGTAGGCCGAGTATTAGTAGAAACCAGGAACAAGCTTCTAGGAAAGTGAGTGCGTCGGCATTTCGTCCAGGTTAGACCCCCGTAGCGGGGATTGTTAGAATACTGCTACCGTAACCCCTGCGTGTTGTAGGAGGCGACTAAAAGGGGGGCTCTGTAGCCGGGGCTTAGAATAATGCTACCGCAACCCTTGCGTGGAATAAGAGGCGACTAATAAGGGGCGGGGCGAGGGGGCTAGGAATCCCCTCATCTGTAAAATTTCTCCCTAAAAGACGCAAGACGAGCGGCGGGAAGAGAGGCTCACGCCTCTCCGAACCCTATTGTTAGGGTCGCTGAATGTGCGTGGTTGTAGTACGAATGAAGCAAAGAGGCGAGAGATTGGTGATATGTTCGTGAGGAGGAAGTTAGATGTGTTGGCGCTGAGTGAGACAAAGTTGAAGGGTAGGGCGAATGTGAGTTTGGAGAGGTAAGTGAAAGAAAGTCAGGCGTGGATGAAGGTTGGGCACGAGAAGATGTGGTGTTGCTATTGGGTGATCGACTGGCTAGTAGCATTACTGAGTGGAAAGAGGTGTCCTCAAGATTGATGTGGGTAAAAGTAAGGTTTGGCGTAGAAAAATGGGTATTTGTGAGTGCGTACGGACCTGGTAGCGAGAAAGGTGAGGAGGAGAGGGAGCAATTTTGGACTTGAGAATTTTGAAAGTCAATTCAATGTGGTTGTACTGTGTGACCTTAATGCGAGAGTGAGATGCAGTAGTGGATAATGTGATAGGGAGGAAGAGCGTTCCTGGTAGGAATGACAATGCAGAAAATCTCATCGGTTTTTGCATGGAGCAAGAGCTCGTAGTCGGAAACAGCCTGTTCAAGAAGCGAGACATCCACAAGTACTCATGGGTAAGGAAGGCCCATGGTGAAGTGTAGGAGAGAGCGCTGATGAATTTTGTGCTGATTTCGAGGAGAGTGGTGCGGAGGCTGTTGGATGTGCGGGTGTTGAGAGGAGAGGGTGAAGAAGTGTCTGACCATCTGCTGGTGGAGAGAAGATTGAGAGTGGTGCTTAGGTGGAAGGGGAACAAAGAAGTGGGAGGAGGAAGAGAGGTTGTAAAAGTGATTATGAGGTTTGTGAAAGTGAGTGTGAGGTTTCGAGATGAAATGTTTAAGGAGCATGGCTGGAGTGTCGCTGAGAGACAGGTTCACTAACGACGTGGTTCGAATCAGAACGGGATGGTGAAGAAGTTAGAGGACAGAGTTGATTCGCGTGTTCTGAGATGGTTCGGGCACGAGGTGAGGATGGATGAGGGGAGATTGGTGAAAAGGGTGTGGAAGGCAGAGGCAAGTGGACGTAGGCCAAGAGGGAGACCGAAGTTTGGGTGGATGGATAGTGTGAAGCAGGCGTTAAGAAGGAAAGACCAGAGTGTGAAGGTAGCGAGAGAGCGTCCACTGGATAGGCGTGAGTGGAGAATGATTGTGAACGGATGAGTTTTGACGCTATTCTGATGTGCGTTCCCGCCCTAGGCCCATCGTTGAGAGACGGGATGGTCGTAAGCGGGGGGGGGGGGGCGGTCATCATGACGCGGCAGAGGTAAACCAGTCACACTGTCGGGCCCTGCTGCCGACACTGACCTCGAACCGCTCTCGAGGTCTTAACCCTTTTTGCGCAAAAGGGTTAAGGTGTGCGAGTGTGAGTGTATGAGAGTGTGAGGTGCGCCTTGCTGTCGGCCACCGCTCTTGCTCGGGGATTTCGGCCTAATGTCTATATTTGTATCTGTAGACATTCTGCCAAGACATAGGCGATGGTAAGGAAGACTAGACAGTCCTTGCAAAAGGAAGGCTTCTGTGCCTGCATTGGATCTGTGCGGCGGCCTGCTATGATCTATTCTCAACCAACAGAGCACAATCTCATGCAGCCCGTCGAGATCGAGTGTTCGAAGAGGTCCAAGGTGCTGGCGTGTCTTTGAAAGTGCGCCAATTGTGAAACTCTGACACATTTATGGAAGGGAGGCGGAAGTAGAGGTGATATGATTCCTTCGGTTTGTGTTGTGTTTTGGTTGAGTATTAAGTGAAGTTGTATAAGTTTTGTACCCAATTGTAAAATTCTGTCACTGCTGGTTCGAGACTGTTGGGAACTAGGAAGTTGTAGACATGGTATTATTCCCGAGAAAGATGTTGTGTCCAGCGATAGTGCTGGTATTTTTCTATCGAGAGTGCTGGTATTATTTTAGCAATTGTGCTGGTATTATTCCAGCGATAGTGCTGATAATATTCCAACAATAGTGTTGGTATTATTCTAGCGATTGTGCTGGAATAATACCGGATAGCGCTGGTATTATCCCGGCGACAGTGCTGGTCATCTTCTTTTCTACACACGCAGCTAGGTATGTGTCAAGAGGACGAAACATGAAAGTTGGAAAACATCCCGATATGAATGCCAAAATGTTTGACTGACTGAATGATCTCTTGCATGCTTCTCTGAGCTTGTGGTGAAGGGGAGTAATGAGGTGCCGTGGGTTATGAGGAACTGTAGCAGAGGAGATCTGGCCGTCAAAGCTGCAGAACCAGACAGTGGGTGATTAAATTTGTCCGTCACTCGCCATATAAACTCAAGAAATGAGAGATGTTTTTGGATTTGAATCGTGAGTACTTCCTTTCAAAGAATGTTGTAGAAACAGTCACTTGAAGAGACGTAGCTGTGGCTCTCTGAAAAGTTTGTGCATTTAGAGGGTCGGTCACGAGTGGATCATTGTTTAAATAGTTTAAAAATAAGTTTTTTCAGGTTTCGGATGTTACTACTTTGCTCCTCGTCTGTCACTTCCACATGGAGGGTGCCATCTTTGAGTTCCGCGGTACGCTGCGTGTGTCCTTTTAGCGCACGACGGAGTTTTCGTTTGAAGGTGTTAGTTTCATCTAAGTTCTCTTACAAGATTGATTGATTATGAAAACTTTTTTTTTATGGCAGCGATCTCTCTGTATTTTTTGCTTTTCTATGAATCGTTCATGAGGTTGCGGTGGTCTCATACAGACTTTTACAAGATTCACAGTATTTCCAGTGATTGTGTCATTATGTTAGGCCTAACCCACAAAAATGGAGGGGGGGGAGGCACGCTCATCTGACTTTATTCCTCTTCATTGGATGACTTGTAACAAAAGACGTTCACCTCGAATATTATTGAGTGATGATAAGCCATAGAAGAATCAGTTCTAATAATTCATAATTACGACCCAATAACCTGGAGTAAAACAATACGTCACCTTGATATCCATTTGCATAAAAGAAATCCCAATGCAAAACAACCCATGCATGGTCGGGAACAATTAATTCTAAATCTGAACTTAACCTCAGACTCACTCCAAGGTTTCAGCTCACACAAACGCACCAGCAACAGAATCCAAACATCAGATTTGAACTAAGCCTCAGACTCATTCCAAGGTTTCGGCTTACACAAACACACCAGCAACAGAATCCAAACATCAGATTTGAACTAAACCTCAGAATCATTCCAAGGTTACGGCTTACACAAACACACCAGCAACAGAATCCAAACATCAGATTTGAACTAAACCTCAGAATCATTCCAAGGTTTCGGCTTACACAAGCGCCCCAGCAACACAATCCCTTGAGAGCCTCCAACAGATTGTAATGAAACCTCTTGACTGAAAGACTGCGGAACCGTAAACATTTGCCTTTCGTCTTGTAGGAAACTTTGGAATCCTTTGCAACTGAATCCTTCCAACGGGGCAGTCAGGCGGAAGTTGCACAAGATCCCGAACACGAGCGGTCAAATGAGAGACGGCAGATCAGGTGACTTAGAGAGTCGGCAAGAGGAGGGTGATGTGATGAACTACGTATTTTATTGCTATTATGTTATTTGCTAACTTTGTGAATTAAAAATTATTTTCTATCAATCAGAAGTATAAAATAACAACCCATACTATTGTTTAGTCATACTTCAACGATTAATGAACTTGAAATACCACACATCAAATTAAACTGGAAACTTCTCATTTGTAGTCATCAAATGTACGAGAGTACATCAATGTATGATCGTTTTTATTACCTAATGCAATACATGAACAATACCCCTTCTGTCAGCCTATCTATTCAGAACACTTTGATTGCAGCTCAAGTGCCAGTTACTCATTGGCCGCTGTAACTGAAAAGTTAACTAGTGATTGATATAAATGTCGTCAGTAGCGTTGCATGATGCACCGTAAATAAATGACTCAGAATAAATTAGCAATGATTCTGGACGCAATGACATCAAAGGAAGATTCCTCGGTGATTCACCATTGATGTCTCTGATGAAGGCCGTTGGAAAGCGTACCCACGTCGGTATAAGACTATGCTTGTACTGTCCACGACCATCTAGAGGCATGCAGGAATAAATTACAATTGGTAGCAGTGTCAGAAAAGCGATGTCAAGCTTAGAACCTCACAGCAGGAAAAAAGTAATTTAAATGAAATTGGTAATTCAAATAGCTGAAGTTTTTTTTAAACGTGTATATATAATTTTTTCACAGTAAGGATATAATAGATTTTCCTACAAATTATAAAAGATCCATGATCAACTTATAGAAGAAGTTGTCAGACTATCGTGTTCGCGAATTCAAAGAATGGGAGCATTCCTTTAGATCATGAATGTTGTTCACCGTTTGAGCTCCTCCAATGTAATCGTATATTGCCTAACATGCCACACTCTTTTTCTCCCTCTTTCCCGCTGTTCCCTCTGACCGACCTACCGCCGATGGAAAGGAAATGAACTTTTCCTCGACCCAACGGAAAACGACTGTAAGGTTGGGAACTCGGGAGCTGCAATTCTTTCTTTCATTTTTCACAGGGTTGATGGGAAAGCGTGCATTATAAATAAAAAAGTTTTTTGTTACAGAAAAAATTGAATTCA
>SDVV010004286.1:0-20350 GCA_016164225.1 Gammarus roeselii
ACAAGAGAGTGTCATAATCATAATGCGAGCACACGACACACGACAAGCCACCTGTACTATAACAGCCGATAAAGTTGTTTCACAATTGCTCCGCAATGATCAGATGTGCGCTGCTGTGTCGCTCGAATCAAATTAGCCAAAAATGATAACGTTGACACCAAAACAAATAACACGGATGTAAATTTTGCCCTGAAAACATTTGTCTTCAATATTCTGTAAATCACTTCTCACAACAACAATATGGAAGCGTGGCAACTGCTTGGACAGTAATCAATCGTAGAAATTGTAACAGTGTTCTATGTAAAAGATTTAACATTTATTTGATTTACTCATGTTCCGATGTAAACAGAGTTAATATATAAAATGGTGTCCTGTGCTCACTTATGTAAAATTTCTCCAATAGAGAATCACTTCCAGAAGGATATGATTTGAAAACTAGTTCCATCGTAAGGCGAAAAATGCTTGTTACGTTGGCCAACTGAATAATAACAATGAATTTAACAGTGCGATGAATTTAATACGAATGGTAATGATCACTGAAAACCATAACAACTATAAATGACTTCATATTGATGGCACATCATTATTATTATTCCAACCAAGTAAAAGCGATAAGAAAATATCATATCAGCAAACAGTCAAACCGGGGAGATTACTGACAATAATATCCTAATTGTAGAGTAAAGTTACAATTGTTCGATAGCAAAATAAAATTTCTCTTCCCAATTTGGTTTGCATAAATATTTGTTATGAATATTGAAACAGTCAGGAAATATGGACAAAAAAATCGTGAGATGAAACCATTCATTGTAAAAAAATTGTTATGAAGCTTTTCTTCGTGAACAAAAATATTTCAATTTGTATTCAAACGCGTTTCCGCAAATCATTTATGATAATCTATAAAGAAAAAAATCAAAACATTCAACATCCTAACATACGTGCATGTATAACTTTAAACTTGATTGCCAGGCTATTTATACCACATTCACGTGCAATTATAACAATGGCAACTTCTCTGAAGAGAAAGACTCGTCCATCGTGGGTTCTTATGTTGTTTTGTCTGTTAAAATGAACACCTTTTCTTAATTTCGTGCACAACAAAGGTTCTGAGCGGATTAGTTTTCCTGCTCCTTCCATTAGCAAGCTTCACTTATTTGAAATGAACGTTTCATCAACAACTTATATTAGACCGATTATATTACATGGTGGGCGTGTGAAAGCCTGTACACAAATGGAAGTATTTCTTGGAAAGTGCCGTCAAGTAAAAAATAGGAGAATGAAGGCAGGTAAAATCATCTTGTTCCAAAATTATATAATATAAATTGAGTTTTGCTGTCGAATGTCACCTGATGCTCATCATCAGTCACTGAAATGTTTGACCAAATTGGTTAGAACAGTTTTAAAATCAAACTAAATGGTTGTTACCAATACGGAGCTCAAAAAAATTGAGCGACCGAATTTCTTAATTATGTGCTACTCTTCTTCGTATTTGGAATGAAAAATTATGTATTAATAAAATTGTTGATATTATTATTTAAATTATTAGATTAGATTAGATTAAAGTATGGAAAACAAACGAGCACGAGTGCTCATGTCGAGTGTTTCCTTTGAAAAGTGAAAGAAGTGTGGGGGATAATCAACGAGGCTTTAGAAATTCACGCACACATACAGAAAAAGGAAAGTTGTGAAGAGAGAAAAGAGAAGGACCACCGCTACTGTCACCGCTACCTACTAACACCACCCCACCACTGCCCGGGGCATTTCAGCCTCGGAGAAGAAAGGGTCGAGTGTCAGGATTACAATTCAGGAACGGGGCGAACAAGATGGGAAGAGAAGTATTTAGGTTCCAGGCGGTCGCATCTCAGACGTTCGAGCAGAGACGGACACGCGCATACGCTCAGCGGATTCACACTTTTCCACGAGCGCATGCCTGTTGACATGCCCCAGAGGTTAAGTAAGACGGACTCCAACTTGTTATTGAGTCTACTTCAAAGAAGCATATGGGAATTAAATTTTGACAAATATGTGCACATTTAAGAGAGCAGCACACCCAGTTGCCTAGGTAGTGGTCTTCATCCATGTGCTCAGAAGATTAAGTCATCTGTACGCAAGGGGTTCCTTGAAGGCGTCGCACTTCAAGGTGAGACGTCGGAGTGACATCTCCTGGGAAAGAGTTGCTCGTGGCATCGCCTGAGTTTAGTCAAAAGAGACAAGAATATTTTAATTTTTGAAAAGTGGTGTCACTGCATGTTTCGGTCCAAGGATGGCACGAATATTTACGTGTTGAAATTATATTGAATCAAGTTTAAGAAGCATTTTGAAAAACAGGTATTGCTAGAATTTTTAATCCAGAAAATGCAAGAACCAATATTTAATTTTTTAGATTGGCTCGAACATCCAGTTAGTCAAATGAATCAATTTTTTTTTTAATTATGAAAAATAATTATCGCGAAGTTTTAATCCCAAAAAAGGCAAAACCGGCATTCAGGTCTTGAAACTAAATGGACATATGTGGAGAAAAGGGTAGCACATATACGTCTCTTCATTCCCTGCTGCACTAGGTCTCGTGCGAATCTGTTCTACAAGAGAGAGAGAAAACGGTTTGTTCATTCACACAGTATAAAGGAACAACTTTTAAGGTGAGATGCCGGATGGCATCTGCAGTATTTATCATTATATTTCATTGCCTACTTCAGGGTCAGACACCAGAGAGGCATCTCCTAGACTATTTCATGGTGAGATGTCAGAGGGCATCTCCAGGAAATGCTGTCTACTAGAAACCGGCGTTGCCACCCAAGGGAAGCAGGTTCCTTTTAATATCTGTCATTTTATTTTTCTTTTCCCCTCCTGACACGAAGAGAAAAAGAGAAGAAACGAAAGAGTAGCATCGTGTCGACAGTGCCCTTCCATAAGAAGGTACTCACTGATTCAACAGATTGATGTTTTTATCCCCATATTTCTCCTTTCTTTTCTCTCCACAGGGAAAATAGAAAAGTAAAGATAAAAATACCATCGCGTCGGCAAGGTCTCTCCGTAGGAGGATGCTCATTGCCTCAACAATGGATGATATCTGTCGAATCTAAGTCGTACCGTAGAGTTGAGCAAGCTCTGCTCCTGGTGCGGTTTTGATTTTCGCATATCATGGGGTGTGGAGGTGAGCTGGCGTTGCGGCTTATCGGTAAGCGTCGCTGGGTTGCCGGCAGACTTCACTCCGCACAAGTTTGACGAATCTATGTCGTACGTTAGAGTTGAGCAACGCTCTCCTCCTGGTGCGGTTTGATTTTTGCATAGCATGCGGTGTGGGGGTAAGCTGTCGATGCGACTTCTCAGCAAGCGCCGCTGAGTCGCCACAGACTTCACCCGTTCATATTCGTAATTGTTGTCTATCTTTCCCCATTTTTATCCTCTCTTTTCTCTCCCGCGGGGAGGGTAGAAAAATGAAAGAAAAATGTCCTTTGGTCGTCAAGGTCTCTCTCTAGGAAAATACTCATTGCGTCAACAATAGATGATATCGGTCGAATCTACGTCGTACCGTAGAGTTGAGCAATGCCCTCGTCCTGGTGCGGGTTTGATATTCGAATATCATGGGGTATGGGGGTGAGTCGCCGGCAGACTTCACCCTCACTAGTTCGCAACTTTGGCTATCTCTCCCCATTTCTTCGTTCTTTTTTCTCACACAGGGTGGGTAGAAAAGTAAAAAGAAAAATGCCATCCTGTCGGCTAAATTTCTCCGTAGGAAGATATTCGTCGCTATCAGCAATGGATGATACCCGTCGAATCTAGGTCGTATCACAGAGTTGAGCAGGAGGTCTCCTCGTGATGTGGGTTTGATTTTCGTACATCATGGGGTGTGGTGGTGAATGTTGGCACCGTACCACATATGAATGATAAAAATAAAGAGTAAAAATATATGGTATCCCTCCAAGTCTTCACCGCCGCATCGAGTAACGCAAGCCCTCCTATTAGGCGGGTTCGATTTTCTGGATACCATAGTCAGTTCCTGCATATGCTTGTCCTGTTAAGAGAGCAGACGGCCTCGTAAGCTAGCGGGATGGGTGAATGCGAGTACCGTTACGGGCTCACACCCAGTACCGGTGGCCCTGGCTTGGGCTTAGGAGTGGATGAGAGTCGCCGTAACACCGTCACCCGGTGAATTTCTAGAAAGAGCGTTCTAGAGATATTATCAGTCTGTACTTGCAATGTTAATAGTAGAAGCGTTCCGTTCCGATATGGAGTTTTCCAGTCGCTTGAGTTGGTCAGCAATAGCAATCACTACATTATAACTGATAATAAAATTATGAGTAAAATTAACAACTACTACTCCCAGCGACTGGCTATTATTGTTACTAATACTGGATTTATTAGTAGTAATAGCTTGAATTGTGAAGAGAGCGGTGTCATGCTCCTTCCCTATATTCCTATAACTATAATCTCAAAAGCTCCTGGGGAAGTCGTGTCGTTTTCAGGTTAGCAGAGTCACGAGCCCAGTGCTTGGCGAGTGTGTTTTTGAACGCATCCACGGAATTGGAGCCAATTACCGCAGCTGGTAAGTCGTTCCATGCCCGTGAGATTGCGATCGGGAAAAAGTGTTGTTACTGGTACGAAGGTTGTTGTCAAAGCCGAAGAGGCCGCCAGGGCTCACGTTGTTGAATCCCTTCAGGTATTTGAAGGTTTCAATGAGCTGGCCTCTAAGCCTTCGCTGCTCGAGGGCGATGAGGCCAAGCTTTTTAAGTCAATCCTCGTAGCTTTCGTGGCGTAGCTGCGGGATGAGCTTAGAAGCATGGTACTGGATTCGTTCCAGTTTGGCTGTCCCCCCTAATGTGTGGAGACCAGAATTGGACTGCATGCTAGAGGTGGGAACGGACGAGGGACGTGTACAACGGCAATATAATGTCATTCGTTTTGCAGAGGGAGTTACGGGAGATGTAGCCAAGGTTACGATTAGCTATCTTCTAACTTTCATCGCCTGCGCGTCACATTTTGAAATTTTCGAGATTTGGACGCCCAAGTCTCTCTGTTGGTCAGCAGTTGCAAGATCGTTTCCTGTCATCGTGTAATTAAAGTTGGCATTGCGACACCGCATGTGCATAACTGTACATTTTGCAACATTGAAGGGCATCGGCCACGCTTCCGACCATTGGACAAGTTTTTGGACAGAGGCCCCGCATCCATGTCGTTTACATAAATGAGGAAGAGGATAGGACCTAGGACACTGCCCTGGGGCACCCCAGAGATAACAGGGGCCCACTCGGACAAAGCCTTGCCGTTGCTGACTCTTTACTTGCGTCCTGTTAGACAGGCGCGTAGCCAGCAGAGAACGTTGCCACCAATGCCGAACTCAGAGACTTTGTGTTTCAGTCTCTTGTGCAGCACCTTGTAGAAGGCTTTTTGGAAGTCTTTTTGGAAGTCATCCAGCAGATTAGTCAGACAACTTTTCCTACGGCGGAAGCCGTGTAGAGTGTCATGAATGAACCCGTTGTCTTCCAGATGATCGACGAGATGATTTCGTATCAATCGCTCAATGGTTTTGCACGCGATTGACGTCCAGCTGATCGATCGATAGTTACTGGGCGATTGCTGGTCACTTTTCTTGAAGAATGCTGTGACATTGGCAACTCTCCAGTCTTCGGGGACCTCGCCACTCGTCATCGATAAGTTGAAGATGTGGGTTAGGGAATACGCCAATTGTTCTCGAGTTTCCTTGAGAACTCATGGGTGGTGTCCATCGGGACCGATGGATTTGTAAATGTCCAGTCCCTCAAGTTGTTTGACAACTTCCTCTCATGTGAACGCAATGTCGTTGCGGCTGACTTCTCCAGCGTAAACAATATCTCGTTCGTAGCCAGGGTCCTCAACTGTGAACACTAAACAGAAAAAGCTATTCAGGACACTGGCCATGTCCTCAGGTGACGTTCTGAGGACACCATCTTAATCCATTAGCGGATCAACTGAGTCCCTAGCACTTCTACGCTCGTTGACGTAGCGATCGAAATCATTTGAGTTCTCTTTGGCGTTGTCCGCAATCTTTCGTGCGCTTAGAGGATCACACAAGTCTAGTGGCTGTCCTACACGCCAGGCGATGCAGTTCTGCCGCCTATGCGGTGTTGTCCCTCATTCGGTGCGCATTTAGTTGATCGCGACGATTCAAGGTTCTTGCAACTTCGACGTTCCACCAAGGGGGCCTGATCCTTTGAGCGGGATCAATTGTCCTCCAGGGTATACATCGGTCGCTGGCCTCGCAAACTCTCTCATTGAGAATGCGGCAGAAAGTGTCCACCGTACCTTCTCTGAGTTGTTCGATTAAATTGAGCGCAGTGAGTTGTTCTCTCATCCCCTGGAAGTCTGCTTGCGCAAAATTGGGGTGACGTATAGCTCCCTGGGGGGCTGGACGGGGCAATTTGATATTGAATTCCCCTGCGTTGTGGTCAGCACCTCCTAGTTTGTAGCCATCTATGATGTTGCCCACCAAGCGCTCCTAAGTTGACAAGACTAGGTCCAGTATGTTGTTCCCTCTGGTTGGTTCACGAACATACTGGGTCATGCCATAATCTGCGATGAATTCCGTTATTTTATTACCTTGAGCCTGTCAAGTTAAGCTCACCCAGCCAATATAAGGGATATTGAAGTCACCGAAGATAATAGTCTCGTGATTATTTGAGACTATTTCTTCCATCTTCTCAAAGAGCTGGTCATCTTATTCCGCAAGGGTGTGGCTGTTGCGGTACACCAATTCCAGCTTCAATGTCGCATGGGCCACTTTGATTTCTGCGTTGAGTATTTCGCAAGGAACTGTGGCGAGCGTTGCTCTAAGAAATCGATGCAGTATCTCCTTTATGTACAGCACGGACCCGCCGTCTCGTTTACTAGGGTGGGTTTGTCCGCGCTGAACATTTTGTAGCCTGGTAGCATTATCTCTCTGCCAGGTTTCTACTCTGGAGATCGAGCCATGTTTCGTTTATGCCAATGACATCAAACGAGTACATGGTCGCCAGTCCACTCAATTCGTCTAAGTGAGGGGCATATCACTGCGCGTTACAGAAGAAGACCTTTAGACGGTGCGTGTCTCGGTCTTTGACATCTTCATCGTTGGAGCGGTCTCGACCTGGCGGCTGTGGACCAGGATCTTGACCATGCCTAGAATTGCCTTCTTGTGAGCCCTGTAACACATTTGCCGTGCTCGCAACTTCTTCCTCTTGGAGCGACTTATTGGTCATCGCTCCCGTCCGGGAATCTGCTGCTGGAATGGGACCCTCTAGTTAGGGTTTCCTGCAGCCAAAACTGGACCGTTTAAAGCACGCTGGACCCCTAACTTTTGGACATACTATTTCTTAGCGCTTAGATGGAGCAGTCGGCCAAGTCGGGCATTTCCTACATCGTTCAGGTGCAGGCCGTTTTTTAGGAAAAGATCGGGCCTCTCTCGAGAGTCATCAAACACGTGGATGAAGGAAAACTCCATGGGACTTGCAAATAGTCTTCAGGGCTTGATTTGTTTAGATTAACTTACTATACAGTTCGTCATCATCATTCATTCACGTTAAAATGGATGTGATGGCCACTCTATCCGTATTTGCCTTGAGATTAGAAATCAGCTGCCTAAACTTGGTTAGCAGATCTTTCGACCTCGTTCTTTTAAGATCATTTGTGTCTACATTGCAGATTATGAGTGTCTCCCGGCTGGAAATCCCATTCTCTTCAAGGGCACCGCTGATCTTCTCAATCATGGCACCGGGTTTGCAAGTAACCCGCCTCTTTGACGTACACCTATGAGCAAATTCAACCGCCTGGTGTCGGACGATAGAGTTACCTAGGACAAGTGTCTCAATTTCGCCGTCCAGGTCCGTAAACCTCTCAGAAGTGTTTCGCGTTGGTATCACAAATGCGGGCCGGTTTACGAAGGTGGACCGGTTCTGGACCGGCTGAAATTCATCCGTATCTACGCCGCCCTGTCGAGGTTGGGTGCGGTTTCGATCCGCGGATGTCTTGGTCCGAGGTATCGGCTTAGTCCCGGTTTTCAGTTTCCGGGCAGCCGATGACCTCTTGGCCTAACGGAAAGTAGGTACCACGGGTTCTGGTTTAAGGGTGAAAGCGCGTTGCGAACTCACATCCAGCACCGGCAGCCCTGATATGGGTTTAGGGGTGGATGCATGCTGCCGTTGCAGACTCTTACCCAGGACGTCACGGTCGGAAGTCGGAGCAAGACCAACCAAGACTCTTTCTCGATCGAGCTGGGTCCCTTCGGTCAATCCTCTCCAGGGATGCCTCTCCGTCCAGGTGTAAAGCATGGACCAAAAACTCGTTAACTTGTATTAGTTTCCTCGTTTGTTCCGCCAGGCCCTTACTAGCCTTCTCCATATCAGAACGTAAGTTTCTACTGAGGTCTGCAGCGAAACTCTCTAGATCACGCTTTCTAACAAGGTCCTCTTGGACCTTGAGTACCTCGGCTCTCACCTCCGCTATGGACTCACAAGTCCTGCCAATCTCCTCTCTCATCTCCACATACTCACTGGCGACAGTGCGCAGCTGCTCCTCGAGGACAAAGACCTTCCTCGCAAGGATCCTGTCCTTTCCGTCGTCGTCGTCACTCCGCCGCATGCCCTGGAAGGTCACCCGGACCCGGTCGAGCCTGTCATCTAGCTCACAGAACCGGCAGACGAGGTTTCCCGCGAGGTCCATGAAGACGCTCCTGCTCATCCTGGCAAAGCAGACCAAGCAGTCCGCCAGAGTGGGAGGCATTCTCAGACGTCGTCCGTGGGAATCTTCGCCCACTTTTTCACAGGCGCGGTTTATTACACACTTAGCTTATTTGTTTCAATATCATTTGCAATACTAATATTATTACTTATTAGCTCACTTAACACGGTAAATGTTCGCCATTGACACAGCTCTCACACGAAAGAGTCTGCAAAAAACACGCAAGAATTTGAAAAAAACACGAACTAGTCTGCAAAAAACACGAGTCAGTAAAACGTGGTAATGGGATAAGTGAAATTCGACGGAAAAGTGAAATTCTCGCTCGCACAAGTAAAGTAAAGGGAAAACACTTTAATCCGAGTGTTTTACTGCATTATAAAGATTGTTTTTAAAACTATTGGTGTTGCCATATGTTTCTTTGACACAAAAAGAAGGAGGATCTTCTCCATACTGCCAGTTTATGATCATGTGCTCTTTCAATATTAATCCTGAAACTGGTTGGTAGATAATAAACTCTTCGTGTGACTATTATCATGGTTTAAATCCGCTTGATTTCAGTCATGAAATGTATGCAGTTTGATGATACATAAAATCTCGTTTATCTGAAAATGTTGTCACAACTCAAGGTCGGGTATTCCCATCCATTCATTTTAAAAAATAACAATGAAACACCACTTTAAAAACCATTTCATTTTTCACATGGCAAGCGAGATTAGTAATTGAATAAAACCATGGGGGAGTTTTTCTGAGATTGCTCTGGCACAGTGGATGGAAGACAATTAATAAATCTGCGAAATGGGCATTTAAGTTCAAACAAAAGGCAAAACTAGCAACAGGTTATTTGCAATTGATATCTCACGAAGACTTGGAGACTGGTTGTCGTTTATACTTTCGATAAATGTCATTTTATTTTCCAAAAATCGAATTGTGATATTGAAATTGATGTTCAGGAAGAGCCTCATCACACTTTCCGTCAACAGGGAGCCCAGTGTTGACTGCCAGACGCAACTGAAGTCAGAGATGGCGGAGTGCTAGCGTCGACTCTCTCTCTCTCTCCTCCTGTCTATGTGTTCCACTGCATTCTCTCTGCCTGTCACTTTTTCCGTTCCGTTTTTTACCTTACGTATAGCCATCTGTAACTTCTCATTGTCAATTCTCCCGACATTTACTATTCCCTTCATCCATCTGTCCTACCCATACGTCCCATCAACCCTTTTTCTTCCTATACCTGCCTCTCATCTTCACCTCCACATCATCCACAAGAGCAAACTAGCATACCTCCTCCCCACTCGCTCTCCTCGAGCCAGCTGCTACCGGCCAGGGACCACACCGACGCAGGAATCTCTCGCTAATCCAACAGCGCAATCTCAACAATCTATTCGGTTATTAAATGATGGTAATGACAGCGAGCCGCAGAGGATACTAACGATCAAAGTTAACGCAGTCTGGTTGCAAGTTACGTTTTTGGCGGGTCAATCTGTCTTCTTGAGATGGCACTTGAAGGCAACCAAATGTCCCTCCAAATCAAATCATATGCAGTCTCTGTCGGCACAAAAACCAGGACAGCAAGAAACAGCTATGATGTGGAAGTGGCATTGGGCTTTGAGTTTGGCGTAATATTATGTTGAAATACTATGAATATTGATTTTATTGCTGGTCTACAAGCAAACAAAGTCGTGCAGTACTGAGTATGTACAAATTGTTACATAATTTTTCCGATAATTACCCAGGTTAAACGGAGGCTTGTTATAAAGGTATTTAAATGTAATTATACATGTGAAATAATCGATTCACCTTTTAAAAAGGCCATTATACGTATGGATAACATATTTTATGTACAGGATACAGACCATGTGTACCGGTTATTTTCCCATTATCTGATCTACATTGATGTAGACTGGAAATATTTCTCCATTCAGACGTAATGCACTCAGTCAAAGTTTTGGTGCAGCTGCTCTCACTAATCGCTGGAAATATACAAAAATAGCTGACGAATGTGTAATTTAAACGAAGAATGATAAACTTAGAAAAAAAGTATGACCGAATGCTTCCTTTCAAGTAACATCCGAGATCAAAATGATACCACTCATTGAAAAAGAAGATGGGTGGCTCACGGTTGTTTCTGTGATTCAATAAATCATTGGAGCACTCACTATAATCGTGATACTATTGAAACGGTGAGAATCGCGTAGGCATGCGTTTTATTCTTATTCTGAATATACTCGAGATAAGACAGCAGGTATTCCTTGTTCGCCCCTATTGGCGACGATGCCATTTTCACGCTATTTCCCGTTCAGTTATTCTCCTAATTACAGTATATTCTTATCAGTATGACCAGTGGATTTTACTAGTTGCAAAGCAAATTTGTCATAGTGTGAGGGTATTATGAAGCGCGGAAGATAAAATGACAAAGATATTTTTCCACGTATGAAAATGTGGCAATGTTTTGTAATTGTATCCTGTCACGTCAAGAATGCAGTTCATGTTGGACGTTTTCTACTCTGCTCTCTTGTTGAATGTTAACAGAAAATTGTGATGATTTGGCAAAGGACATGTGATCTTTCTTATATTATTTATTTTTCATTAGATCAACAGTCACATGTAACGTTTTCATCTGTCTCTACATATTGAACAATAGAGAATAGAGAATGGCCAGCAATAAAGTATTTCGATTGGTTGGATGTAGTGTTAAATTTACTTCCTAACAAAAGGTATAAGTTAAAATCAGTATATCATTAAAGAAAACGCGGTTTTCATATCAGCTTACATTGATGAAGACTTGGTACAGATCATCGGTGTATTCTGTTATTTTTGCAATATGTTAACATGACAATATACTTAAAAAAATATATCCTTTCAGATCTTTTCGACCTTTAATACATAATTGGTGTTGGAGTACTCGAACACGCCAAGATACATGGACGAATTACAAAAAAGAGTCCACTGCCCCAGTCAAGAGCTCCAAGCTGGTCGCCCACACAAGTCCATCGACGGTTGTGAGTATCACTACCGAAAACACGTTTTTCCTCAATATTTGTCCTTAATCATGGCACACAATTCGTACAAAATAGCTTTCTGCATTTATTAAATGGGTTTTAATTTTATCCTCTAATTGAATCGCATTGCATCGAACCTTGTAAACCAACACGACGAAATTTGTTCAAACATATCAGTAGATAAACCACCATCCAAGTTAACTACACAATCACCTCCAAGGATTCATAAGTGGATATACCTAATTAAGTTTTTACTGCCCATATTGAAATAGAAATGCGCTGTCAACACCGACTCACATCTTAATGATGCACAACTGGTAGTAATTTAAAAAAACTAAATTTTCACGTTATCATCAAATGATAAATTTTTCAAGAAAAATAACAAATTCAGCAACCTCCTTCGAGGATTGAATGAGTTCCGACAACACGGTATGCCACCATGAAGTCACATATTCGCCAAGTGTGGGTGATATTCAAATATAGAAATCAGGGGAAATAGTAGTTTCATGTTCCCAGTCACTCATCATGGCCACTAAATGATTTCCCAGCCATCACGAAGATTTCCCAGCCGTCACGAAGGGTCTGATCTGGTCCAATTCCAGCTTCCCAGAGCTATTGTACAATAATTAGAGATCAGAGATGCAGTGAATGCGCCAAATTAGGTGCGGCATTTGGCCCGACAATGGAGGTAAGGAAAGAACGCCAAAATTCGCCAGCGAGCGAAATAATGCGCATTTTAGGCCTTATTAGCCCTCTCACATGGGAAAGAATCAGCGCCACTTTGGCTCTATTGTGTGCCTTTGGAGGGCGGTGGGGGCGCGCAGGGGAGGGGGCAGTCAGGTTGATGGATTCGATGTAAGAAGGTCAGTACGACGGTGCCTGGAGTAAGCAACGTTTTTAGCGGTGCGAGTCCTTAGTTTTGGAATCTAAACAGAAACGGCGAGATGGGAGGGCAGGTTAGTGTCGCCTCATTTTCGAAGACTTTTAGAGTGGTTGAAGACCTTAACTTGAATCAAATCCGTTCGCTGATATGTGAAGAAGTCACTCTGGATTCTAAATGTTTAGAAATACATTGCTTTGAACCACACGAACCAGTTCGAGCAGCACTCAACAGCTGCGGCTGATGCGACCACCTGTAAACTTTCGGTTGCCTTGGTTCCTGTGATTTACGGCCCATGTTCCGAGAACGTTGGCAGATATTTTATGACCAGTATTCAAAATAATTAATTCAGTATCTGGTCTACATTCCTGCAATGCTATTATGAAATTTGGTTAAGGCGATGGACAGCCACAGTAAAATGTGAAACGGAAGCAAAGCAGAAGAAATGATCGTATAAGACAAAATAGGTTGCTTTCACAGTTCAATGGACGACGTTCATTCAGTTAGTGATGAAAAAAACGACGGCAAACAAATATGATCAGTCATAACGAATGTTGTCGTACATGACAGCTCGCGAGACATAACCAACCGACACAGACCTGCTGGTGGCCGCAAACTTGTTGGTAACATACGCACATGTGTTTCTGATGATGTACGCGTTCACATAAATAACATTTCCGACCAAATCTACTACACATTTTTAGTTCGTACGATAATAAAATAAATGACAGTGTTATACATCGAGGAATTCGTGTAAACCATTTATTACGCCAATCAGAATGGAAGACAGTTAGCGAATGACATTTACGCAGCAAATCTGATAAATGCACTTGAAATGTAGCCACTCAAATTACTATTTCCTGGAATGAAGATGAACTAGTTATTATTGCAAAAAATCTACCGTGAAATGTTGATTAATATTGGACTCCCGACCGGCGTGGCCGAGTGATTAGTGTGTCAGACTGCCGTGCCAGCTTCTGGTGTTGCATGTCGCGAGTTCGAGCCTCGGCATGATCATGGCGGTCTTGTGGCGGGGAGATTGGGCGCTTCTCCCCTCTGTGTCATCCTAACTTAGGAAACCAGGAAACCAACCCGTGATATGTGGGGCGACAAGCAACATTTGGAACCTGGATGGAAGGACGCAAATATTCTCCCCAACGGTAAAATGGATTTCATTGTACGCCATATAATTCATTTTAAAATAATATGAACAAAGGATGTGTGTTTTTTTTGTCGCAACCTGAAACTATTATTCTCTGATGAAGAATCCATCTCTCCAAATTTAATCGCGGTATAGCACAACACTTGTTATTCAAGAGGATTACAAAATGAGTTCACACGTTGTAGTTTCATCCGCATTCTGTGTTTTATTATTAACCTTTTCTGGACATCTCTGAAATTCCAGTCAAAATGTTCAACCGCACCAAATTTGTGGACACTATATCGGAAAAAATTGCGAGAGCATTGACTTAGATGATCTTAAGTATAGTTTTCTACATTCCCTGATATACATTTGAAGTGGCATTCGGTAATTTTCTACCTAGATGTGTTATTTTTTTCGAAAACGACAGCGTTTATTGAGTATTTCAAGGAAATATGCGATTTGAACAAGCTCTTGTGCGGGTAAATGCCTCTGGGTAGGCGTTGCTAACACTGAATGGCCTGCAATGGTGTACTAAGATTGTTCTGTTCGACAACATTCCGTTTGGTCTGTGGGGCTCACTTCCCCTCACATGAAGGTCACGATTCCCCTTCTGTTACCTCACTCAGTATTTGCTTGCTTATCTTTGTGTTCTGGTCAGGAATCCCACTGTCTTCTCTACGTCAAACCGTGTCATTATTCTATTAGTGAGCTTACACATCATTTGGAATCTCTTTAAGACTGAAGTTTTCCAATCACGTCATTATTGAATAATCAGCGCCATCATCTCTCCAACCATTTCTTGTAGGCGGAGACGTAATATAAATTCAGATTGGAGGTGGTTCCGAGGCCAGCATCGTCTATAATGGAAGAGGTAAATGACAATCTAAGGAGACAACACGACATTAAATGCAAACATTTAAATTATGTCGCAAGAAGTCGTGTTATAGACAAAGTCTAGGGAGTTTCTTCTGATCAAACCTATAGGGATATGCAATCCATGTCATGACTTCCATGTAAAGATAGATAGCTGAGAAAACTGAAAGGGACAATACATTCAAACGTTCTATCACTTCAGTGTTTGGAATGGTCTTTGGAATGATTCATCCAGTTGTTGAAGATCAATTTGAGATCGAACTACAGTTTTCACAAATCAATCACATAGATTTCATTAACTGAAACTTATCCGACTTCCTGCACAATTATCTTTTTTTTCATTTGGAATTTAGTAACCACCGCCGAATATCACTCCATCAGTTTCCAATTACCCGACCTAAATACGAAAAATATTATTTCAGCGGATTGACTTTGACTTGGGACGCCAAGCTTGTGATTGCCAATTTGATCGAAGCCCTCGCCGGCTTCGAGTGACACAGTTCAGGTAACGAGTAATGTCCCAACTCGGGTAAGAATATAATTTCAACCACAACAAATTGATTTAACGGTTTTGGACTCCTTCAATGTTGCACTTTCGAAGATGTGATGATTGCTAGTGTGCGATTGTCACAATAGCGTAATATTAAAACGAAGGTTATAACAAGCTGCTCATCCGTTTACAAGTGTTTACAAGTATAAGAAGGCAACAAAAGACCTTTCGACCCAAACTAGGTTGCCTTTTGATTGCAAGAGGATAATTTCTGAACTAGAACGTCTGTCAGCGATTCATGTGTCAGTTCTGTTTTTAAAACATCAAGAAAGGGAACGGTTCTCTATTTAACGGTGATTTATGCAGAATTTTTCGAGGCGTGACTTAAACTTTTCGACTGAATTGCTGTTTACTACCTCCGCTGGAAGTTTTTTCCATTCATCGATTACTCTATATGTGAAGAAATTGTGCGTGATGTCCTTACCCTCTATCATCTTCCACACCTCTATCATGTCGCCTCTGACTCGACGCTTCTCTAGTGAATAAAAATTGAATTCGCGTCATCTGTCTTCGTACGATTTATTGCGCAGCGAAGGGATAAGTTTGGTAGCTCTACGTTGAACCTTCTCTAATTTAATTACGTCTTATCCTTGATATGGAGACCAGAATTGAACGGAATACTCGAAATACGGTCTAATCAATTGATTGTAAAGCTTAAGAATACTGTGCCTGTTTTTGTACGAGATAGTACGGGATATCAATCATACTTAGTATTTTGTTTCAGTTTTCGCCAGCATCGTTACATTGCTTGCTGCTCCTAAAGTCGTTGCAAATGATGACACCAAAGTTTCTCTCTTCGGTGACAGGAATCAGTTTCTTACCGGACATTGAGGTATTCGTGCTTGCGATTATGAGGATTTATATGCATAATTTAGCATTTGTCTGAATTCAATTTCATTTGCCACTCATCTGACAAGTCATGAATTATGTTTAAGTCTACTTGGATTTGCTGACACTCTAATTCGGTTTGCACTTTTCCTCCTATCTTAGTATTGTCTACAAACTTGCTATTGTTCGAAAGCACGTTTTTATCTTCATCGTTCATGAATAGTATGAAGAGAACTGGACCTAACACGGATCCTTGAGACCCACCGCTTGAAAACTTTACCTCAAGGAGAGGAAGCACCGTTAAGTACAACTCGCTGCCGTCTATCCGTAAGCCAGCATTTTATCCAGTTATTAGGCTGGATAAAATTTAAGATTTTGGGTCTTCAATTTCCATTATATCCGTAAAAAAAACTGCAGGGTCGTAGGACAAGAACGATTGTGTCTATAACCATGCTAAAAATCGCCATTCAACTCGTTTGCTTCTAAACATTCTGTAATTTTATCCTTTATTACACTTTCCATCAATTTGCCAATGGCTGATGGAGACTAATTGCTCATTAATTGCATGGACACTTTTTGTCTCCTTTTTTTTACAATTAGAGTGACGTTGGCCTCATTCCATTGAGAGGGGGCAAGTGCCATTTGTGAGAGATTGGGTGAAAATGTTTGATAAATATTCGTCGATTTCGTTATTGCTTTCTCTAAAAATTATGGGCCTGGAGATTTTCTGAATTCTAATTTATTTATATATTTAATAACTTCGCCAGGGTAATAGTTCAATTCAATTCGTCCTTGAGCTTTCATATCATCAGGATTAGGAACATCCTGATTCTCTTACGTAAACACAAAACAAAAGTATTGATTAAGTAGGACACTCATTTAGTGTCATCCGTTTCTAGCTCACCAATATCGTTCTCAAGGGCACTAATAACAGGTCTTTTTTTTTTTGCTTGAAAAATAACAAAAAAAAAATCGGATTAGTTTTGGCATTGGCGGCAAACTGATTTTCGTAATCTATGCTCATACGTTTCAAGACCGTCTTTAGATCTTCTGATGCAGTTGAATTCATTTTTTGCAACGTCGTCAGGTGGGTGTTACTGTTTTATCGAGTGCTTTGCTTCCTTTTGCGACTAATGGCGCTGCAATTCTTCTTTCCAGTACTTACGCTGATTGACTGCTATTCGCCTGTTTATGCCTAGGATATGCTCATATTCAACATTTTTAAGTGAAGTCTAAAAATGTATAGCGATTGAGTGACATGTTATTCGAGGGTTATATTTGCTGACGCCATTGACTCTCAAGCTATCTAAGTAAGCTAATCTAAAGGTAGGGAGTTTTTCTCTGTTTATTGACTTTTTCAACTCGAGCGCTATCATAAAACGGATACAGTTATGGTCGCTAGTTCCGAGTGGTTCACCCACTTCAACGTTCGTGACATGAGAGCCGCGGGCATAAAATAGAAGATCAAGAATATTGCTACCTCATGCAAGTGTCTTTACCATTTGGGTCATAAACTTATCGTTAGCAAAATCAATCAGACGTTTGCCGGTGACAGGACATTCGTCTGTTTCTCAATCAATACCAGGAATATTGAAGATTCTAAGAACTATACTGTTTTGTGTTGTGACTACATCGACGAGGCTGTTGCAGAGATCGATATCATCTGCAACCTTGCTCTTTGGGAAACGATAGACAAGTGTGATTTGATATCTTGTATTATTACCGACTACTTGGATTGATACTATATCGTGTCTGCTGCTTGAAACAGTGACTTGAAATATTTGCAGTGTTTCTATGAGGACAACGCTCCTCAACCCTCTCGGCCATGTCTATCTGAGTAACCTAGGAGAGTGAATTTGCCTAAATAATGTCTTGTGGTCAGTTTCATCCACGATTCTGTGTTTGCTATTATGTCGATGTCTTCTTTTATTGCAATGATTCCTAATTCTTCGACTTTGAATCGGAGACTTCTCGCGTTCACCTAGTAACATTTGAGAGTACTGTTAGTAACATTCACTTAATTTTATTTACTGGTACTGCTTCTAATTCGAAGTGTTGTGTCGGAGCCAGAATTTTTGTTTTCGTTTACACGAAATGTACTGAGCAGCGACCACTGCATCTAACTCGGGTTGTATTGATGTCAGGAGGTCTTTGGCTAGGACTTGCTGTGATGCTTTGACGGGCTCTTGTATTGGTTGTCTATCTAATGTAGGTACGGGGATAGGCGTTGGGTCATTTCGTCGGTCACTGATGCGGAGTTATGGGTTGTATATCGAGTACGTTTTTTGTCTTATTTTCGTTGACAAGAACAGCGCCAATATTTCTGTGGATGTTTTCAAGGGTATCAAGTCAACACGTGTTTATGCAAGCCGTCTTGGTGATTCTATTAAAGTTATCGTACTTTGGGTCGAACATCGTATCTCAACGATCAGAGATGGGATGTTCTGAGCTTCGCAGAAAGTTGCTAGGCGGTTGTTAAAGAAGATCATCTTGCTTAACTTGTATCTACTTTTGTTCGGATGGAGCAGGATACCAGTGACACGGATGTCCGCGTGTGAACGTTTGATATTTTATATCATGGTTTTATACGTTTTCCACGTCGATTCAGTCTGCAACATGTCTTTAGCTCTGACTTGTAG
Source organism: Gammarus roeselii (assembly GCA_016164225.1). Lineage (NCBI taxonomy): Eukaryota > Metazoa > Arthropoda > Malacostraca > Amphipoda > Gammaridae > Gammarus > Gammarus roeselii. The sequence goes on from SDVV010004286.1 coordinate 18,602, forward strand.
TGGGTATAATTAGTTTAGCAGAATGGGTCTTTTCTATTTTGATTATGCCTTCACGCTCGTCGATTTTCAAGTCTGTTTTGTCGAGTATTTTAAGTTGAATTTTCCCTTTTTGCTGATTTGATTTGAAGGCGGTGACATTGTAATCACCAATCACAATAATTTCTTCTGTATTCTGAGAGTCTTTTTAATCGGTTACGTGTGCCGGGTCAGATGTGGTGAGATTGTGGAACAACGTGTGTTGCAATATCACAGCGTGGCTGCCGCCTGCTCACGACAGTTGTTTACAGTGCCTCGATATCTTTGACTGAGTTTTCTATCGATTTGATGCGGTCGTTTGTCGCTGAGTCCAAAGCTGGAAGCTTCTTGACGAATTTGGAGTCTAGGTGAACTGAAAGTTCTTTCACTTGATTTAGGGTGTCCTCAGCAGTTTCTTTGACTGCTGCTAATTCGATTCATATCATATCTTTGAATTCGTGAAATTGTTTCAGCACGTTTTTCAATTTTGATTCAACAGCTAGCAATCGGACATCCCGTGTTGACTGTCTCTGTTTTGAATAAGCCCGGGGAGGAGACTGTCTCTGTTGTGGATAAGCCATTAGAGGCATGACTGCATTGTGCTTTTCGTTGTTAAATTTCATTTGCCTGTTGATAAAATTTACAGCTCACGGTCTTGCATTACCAGTCTAAGGGAATCCTGCGCAAATTTCTGGCAGAACTAGAACAACCATCGCACAACATTAGTTCGGAGGCGTACGATTGGTAGCAAAGGCCAAATTCTAGCTTAACGAGAATATTCATGAACTGGTAAAGAGAGTACCGATGGGAAAATGGATCGTTTGCTAGAGTTCTATTTTACATAGTTCTTGTAAACATCAGACATGAATATAATACCTATAATTAGATGTGGGATGGGTTGATTACCCTTTAAGACGATCTAACGATGTTCTTTTCCTGGGGTAATTTGTGCTTTCAGGCGAAGAAGGGAGTCTACCTAGGGACGAAAGCTTGACTAAGCTCGGCATTGGATGACTTTCCTTCAACTGGAATTTCTATCTAGCTGTTTATATATTAGTGATTCGAAACGGGTGACATATTTTCCGAGCAAAAATAAGAAATTCGTTTTATCAAAAAGTGGATGACGTGCTTCTATCACACGTGCTAAATATCAAAGTTAAATGTAGTTAGATAGGTCACTTGCGGGATTTGTCCCTGATCAGCACATCCTGAATACAAAAGACCAGTATTTTCCATGGTGGGTTACAAATTACACTTTGAATACGTACTCTTTGTTGGCATTATTGTAAATGTTGGCAACACGTGCTATCTGAATGCAGAATAGAAATTTACTTGTGCGCACCATCGAGTACAATCAAGTAGATAAGCACCAAAACACAAACAAGTAGAGCGGTCTTCAAAGTGTTACAAGGAAAATCTAACTAGTGTTATTGGGAGAAAGGGAAATTATTATGTGTGACGACACGTTTCTCAGAAACTTGGCAAGCCTTTGATCTAAGAGTGACATTTAGCTAACAATTTGTTACATGCGTCAATTCAATACAACAAGTTTATCCTATTACAGATTTGACCTAGGATCGAGCGCAATGAATGGATACATGTTTCCTACTTGCTACGTCACCAAAAATGTGACCTATGTTTTAGTTGGACAGATTTGTCTGTGTAATGACATTGACAATTTTTCACCGCTGGTGACTGCCAGCAACAACCCAGAAGTAACCAAAAGAAATATAT
>SDVV010004287.1:0-20349 GCA_016164225.1 Gammarus roeselii
AAAGAAGTGAGGAGACGACATAAATTATACATACAATATTTGCATAACACCGAATATATATATACTTCATGACCGATAGGAAATGATTAGATAATTGACAATACAAGAAATCAATACTAGAGTACAACATGGGATGGATAGGATTTCACTATAGAGGATAATGCACAATAAAAGTTTATTTTACAATGATTGTATCACCAAAAATGGTACGGTGATTAGTAGAAATTCAATTAATTAAATTCGCATCAAGCTGAACTGTCAAAGCTGGGAAAATGATTAGATGGTGTCTCAATGTTGAGAGTTATTGTGGCGGTGGTTGGTTTCGGACATGCTCATGAACAGTACGCATTTTCTGGTTACTGGTAGTATTCATTTAGCTTGTTTGTAGGCAAAGTTACCGTTTTGAATTGGTCAGTCAGTAAATGTTCGATAAGCCTATTCTTGAAGGACGTGTTGGAATCAAGATTCTTAACGCTTATTGGGAGGTTGTTCCAGTATTTTGGTCCAGTGATAGAAAAAGCTCGACAGGCAGTTTCTGTTTTCCTGTGTTCAACGTGCAGAGTATCATTATTTCTTGTGAATCTATTATTCTTTTCACCTCGAGAATATATGTGCCTTTGGCTGCCGGGTGAGTGTTTTTCTAGAAGATCTTTATGAATTCTGATCGACTCATGCAGTGCCAGTTTGTTGTCGATATTGAGCCATTGTAGTTTTTCGAGGAGAGGACTAACATGGTCTCGCTTTCTGTGGTTTCCATTGCATGTTATTCTTACCGCAAAGTTTATACAACGTTGCACTTTCTCTTTTTGAGTTTTGGTGCATTTTCCCCAAATTGAAAGACAGTAGTTTATGTGAGAAAATACTAAAGCGTGGACGATCAGTAACCTTGATTTGAAATCTAATTTTTTTTTTGCGGAGTTTAGGAACAAAAGTGTTCCATTCAACTTGGAACACAGAGTTGATACGTGGTGTTTGAAAAAGAGATCGGGATCAAACCATACTCCCAGACTTATAACTTTATCTTCAACAAGAATGTCAGATTTGCCTATCTTGATGGAGAAATTCATTGGAACTGCTTTTCTTTTAGAGTTCGAGCCGAATAAGATGCATTTTGTTTTTTCAGAGTTGAGCTTGAGCCCATTTTTATCATACCAAGATTTCAAATTAGTTAGAGAAAAAGGAGATGATATTTTCCAGTTCCTAGATGAGAACTTATTCCGCTAAAACTATTCTACCATTTCGGTAGACGAGTTTAGATCGGATAGTCGTGGAGTTCAGACTTGCCGTAGTGCAGCTCCCGAAACGTGGCAAAATAATATTTATCTTTACTGAGGCACTCGATGGTACAATAATGGTTACAACAGGAAATGAATTCAACAGAAACACAATTCTACCAATACCTAAAAAATGTCGTAAAAAAATTATAATAATGCACACGAGGAGATAGATCAAGATTAAAATACACGACAACAATTAACAGATTAGGTTTGAGACAAGCGTGCTTAAAATACCTTCTATGACCCTTTCCCACATGAGTATGCTCGCAAGAAACAATGTTGGAGAGGTAAAGTATAGAGCCACCTATCAGTGAACATCCTCGGGGTCGCATCTCAACCTAACAGCCACCCGCATGTAGTCAAACATTATTCCTATTAATATCGGGATCTTCCTGCACATGCAGTATTCTGTCCCATCAACTTTAAGTATCCCTCACTGTTACATACTGCCTCTAGGAAGGGATTATTCGAGTTTTCAATTCGTTCCTGGAGGATGAATGCACTTTTTCTTGCTCGTACTTTCAGGCAATCAACATCATATTCTGCAAATACTAGGCTAGCACTCGTTCTTCTTGGGACACCCACTACCTGAATATGTCATTGTATGCTATTCGCAGTTTGCTCATAGTAGCCCTGGTAAATTTACACCTCAATGAGTTACAGTTTATAGGATAACAGTGAATTTTAAAAAGCTACAGCTAAACATCCATTGTGCAAAAGTTGAATTTTCTTATTAGTTGGTTGCCAACCGCATTTAACTTCCGATGTTGTTTAGTGATATCGTCATTATCACACCGGTTATTTGTTATTAAATGCCCCAAGTGAGGAAAACTGTCCACGTACTCCAGCGGGGTCCTGCTAAGTACCCCGTTCGTTATGTAACGGAACCTCTGGTTGGGTGGCTTCACTAGCATACACACTGATTTAATGGTATTGTACTCGATGTCAAGTTTCGCGGCCTCAGTCTCGCATATATTTAGCATCGTCTGGACATCATCGGCATGTGGGTTCAGAAGGAAAATGTCGTCTGCATAGCTAATCGCGTTAACACAGTATCCGTCAATGTGACACCCAACACGGCTAAGAGATAGTTGGTCATGTAAGCTATCTACATACACATTGAAAAGGAGAGGCGATAGTAGGCCTCCTTGCCGTATACCATTAGTTGTTCGAAATGTATTTGACAATGCGCTTCCCCATCGTATTACAGATTCCTGCTGCTGGTACCAATACTTTAGTAGCTTAACAATATAAATTGGCGCCCCTCTTTCAATAAGTTTTTGGAACAATAACCAGTGATTGACACGATCAAATGCTTTTTAGCATCCCAAAAACAAAGGTACATAGGTGACCCTCCACTGACAAAGTTATTTATCGTCTGTTTTAATATGAAGAAAGCCATTTCCGTCCCATGCTGAGGCTTGAACCCAAATTGGTTGGGCGTTGTTTTCAGACAGTCGCCAAGCCTGTTTTGGATAACTATTTCTAGTAGCTTTGATGCAGCAGTAGCAATTGATATTGGTCTGTAGTTACCTTTACCGGTCACATATTTTGTCTTAGATTTTATGGTAGGTTATACAACAACATCCATAAGTAACTTAGGAAGGTAGCTAAGTTAAAGGCAGCCAGTGAAGAAAATAGACCAAAACATGAAATAGCTGAACAGGACCATACTTGGATACTTCCGCAGGTACACAATCTTTTCCCACAGCCTTGCCATATATTAATTTCTTGACAGGGGTCCTAAGTTCCCATATATAAACGACATCATCATCATCATCACCGAAAAAGCGAGTCAGTGTCGTTGTTGACACTGTTCATGATACCATGAAAATGATCGCGCCACATATCAGCAATATTTCTCGGCCCTGTTATGCCATTGACAGATTGAGGAACAGAGCTATCTTTCGGTTTTAGATTTTTCATTTCTTTCCAGAAATCAATCATCCGCCTAGTAATTTTTTTTCTGACAGACCAGCTGCACGTAAATCATCCTCGTGTTTCTTACAGTAGCGCAGTGCGTATTAACAGGCATCATTCGATCTGATCTTTTCATCGTACAATAAGCCTGCTCGGGGTTGGCCAGCATCATCGGAGGTAGGCTGCTTTGCTTGCCTTGTGTGAGTCAGCCACATGCCTGTTCCACCCTGGTGTCCTGTGCCTTCTCCTCAGTGTTCGCTCTCCATATGCTGCTCTGCCAGTCATCTGAGCCGCCCCACACATACACTCGTAGAGCTCGTCTAACTTGTCCCTGTCAGCTGCTGCATGAATCCGTAGCACCTCTGGTGGCAAGCTCCCGAGCTGATTGATAAGTAATGAACAGAATACATTAGTCTTAGCTTTATCATTGAATTGCCAGTTAAGGGACTGTGTGACTGTATCCCCATTAACCATTACAGGGAGTGTATGTAATGAGAGCTCTGCATGTAGCGGCAAGTGATCAGACAGAGGCGTGTAGTTCCCAACGGACACTCAAGTAATATTGTTGGCTATTGCTGGGGTAAGAGCTGAATGGTCTAACCATTTTACTGTTCCCCCGTTGTGATTAACATGAGTGTGTGTATCTCGGGGTAACAGCGACACGTCCAAAAATTCTAGTTCATTAACTGCCAGAAGTATCTGCCACTCATTAAATATGCGGCTTCCTGGGTGGCAATTAAAATCCCCCATAACACATACATGATCATGTCATGATCCGCGATGGATTGCCTCTAACTTCCCAATATACACAGTAACTAATTTCACATTATGTTGAGCTGCATACGGCAAGTACACATTTATGAATAGAATAGACATCCCTCTCCATTCAGAGATAACCCAAGTATTCCATCATCATTGTACTGCTCAATTTTCACAGATGGACTCACTCTATCACTCCATTAAACGGGCGTCCTCTAAGTATATTCTTCTCTGAATTGATTGAAGATATGGAGAAAGAATAGAAGTTGCCATCTCTGGATAGACTAATCGGGAGCTTGTGACTGAACAAACATGTCTCCTGCAACGCACATATATCACTTTTTGTACACAGCTGTTTCATAATGCTTTCTGCACTGTTAAACTCATTACAGTTAAAGGTGACCAAACGGAGATTTCCTAGAGAAGTTTGCATTTTGTTTTAAGAAAATCGTTTTTCTGATTTCATTTGGAGGGCTACATGCTTTTTTTGCTCTCGTAGAACTTCCGGACGCGAGCGCCTGCAGGCCACATATCCGGTGATTTGAGGAGCTTGACTTCCAGGTAACTTACACTGACTCTGAAGGCACTAAACTTGCCGAGACGATTGAGCTTCTCTACTGTGTAGCTGTCATCTCCGGTTGGTCTCTTTATGGCACACAAAATCTGTTCACGAGTGATGTCCCCATAGATGGACATATTTATGCTGCTTCGTTGTAAGGGAAAGATGCCTTCTGATGTCATTCGACCTGTTCCAACGAGAGGTTTAGTTTGTTTTCTTTTACGGTCGACTTTCTCATATTTCTAGCCTTCCAAGTCATTTCCGTTGCCGATGCAATTAGCACCAGACACCCAGGTTAAGTCTTGTTTGCGTGGAGCAGGCGATTTGACATCCGTGACCTGCTTATCAGCTGCCTTTGTTGAGTGAGGCTCCTTTGCTTGGTCGGTTCTCTTGTGCAGCTCCGTATCTATCCCAAGCAGCCAAAAGGCCGCATTGAATAGTCAAGTCGTTGGCTCTAGAGGATGGGTGACGTGAGGTCCAGTGGCGAGAGGCTGTGTTGGCTTTGTGGGTTGGGTGATATGAGGCTCAAATATGGGAGGTGTTGGGGTGACAGGTTGAGTGGGAGGTGGTGGGGTGGCAGGTTGGGTGGGAGGTGTTGGGGTGGCAGATTGAGTGCTGCAGAGTGGCTTTGGTCGAGTTCAGGAGTGGCTTCGGTATAATTGCACTCCTGTAGGCAATGGACGCTACTGTTTCAATTCGAGTAAAGGATTCCTTGACGGCTTTTAAATCTTATCTCACAGACGAAATTTCTTCATGCATTGCCTTTTGCTGATGTTTCAGTAGGCTCCTCTTGTCAGTCTAATTTTTTTCTCTTGTCCTGCGTACTGCCCGTTCAAGTAGTTCCTCGAGTTTGTCCATGCGCTTTTCAATTGTGGGGCTGTTGGACTCCATCTTGCTGTTTAATTTCTTCACATCGCCTTCTAGGATCATTCTACTCACATCGGATCCTGGTAGAAAAGTCGGCAGTTTAGATAGGTTGCAGGTTTGCATCACCTCATAAATTTTGTCCGTTATGGTAATGCTGTCCTTGGGTTGCCATCGATTGTGGCTACAACATCCGGTTTGCAGACAGCCTGTGTATCTTTTGCAATTTCTTGCAGCTTCTTCAACGCTGTTTTCAGCTCACCCGCTTTGCAGACGTTGATTAGTTTTTTTTTATGGTCATTTTTCTATCTTGAGTAACTCTACTTGCGACAAACCACAGTACAGTGTTCACCACCAAATCAGCACATCTCTCATTTTTTAGAGTGATCGGAGCAAATTTACTCTCTGAACTTTCAATTTACTGGAATTGGTGTTACTTGTTTCTCCACCACTACCGGCCGAGCCGTCCTTATCACTTCCTTCGGCCTCTGAGCCACTGCTCTCGGGTCTGCCTCGAGTCCAACACCGTTTACCAGGTCAGGTATAGCTTTGCACACGTAACAGGAGCCCACACAATTAGACCCAACGATCAATAGGATCAAGTGAAGTGTTATCAGGATCACTTGAAGTGTTATTTTGGAAGTTGTACACAATAGAACCACGTGAAGTGTTATTCCAGCATGTTTTTCATTTTTATTTTTTTGTGTACAATAGGATCATGTGAAGTAATAGTTTGGAAGTTATACACAATTGGAACACGCTAAGTGTTATTCCAGCGCGTTTTTATATATATTTTTCGTACACAATAGGATTACGTGAAGTGTTATTTTGTAAGTTGTACACAATAGGAGACCGTAAAGTGTTATTCCAGCACGTTTTTATTTGTATTTTTTGTGCACAATAGGATCACGCGACGTGTTATTTAATGCTGCATTGCACCACGCCTTCAAGGGGCCAACCTATGTTAATTATAAATCACTCTGGTAATCTATGACGACTACTTCCAGCGCGTTTTTTGTTCCTATTTATTTGTTGTACACAATAGGCTCACGTAACGTGTTATTCGGTACTGTATATAAACTCTTCATCAAAGAAAATAAGATTATCATTAGCAGTATATTCAACTGGCATGCATCACAATCGATCACATATAATTATATTTAAATACACTGCAACTAAACTGCAACAATGGAACTTTCCCGTGACACCCCAACTCCCATCAAAAAGCCCTGCTGTACGTGTAGCAAGGGTGATTGCACAAACTGTGCTTGCTTCAGAAGTGACGTAAGCTGTTCATCGCGGCAAAGCAAGAATTGCACAAGAAAGCTGAAAAACATTTAATTAAACGCTTTACATTGAATTAAACTAAAAAAAACATTGAAAAACATTGAATTAAACTAAAAACTTGCCATCTCTATCTCCCCACTCCCCGTGAATGAACTCTTAGCAGCCCTCCTCCAGCCACTACCGAACCCCCACATCTCCAGCCCTGCCTCCCATGGCCTACAAGCCACCCACTGCATGGCTACCGTAACAGCGAGCGAGACCAATCCAACAACACAGCCAACCGGCGCTATGCACAATGCTAACAGCGCTCCAGGAGAAACTACAGAACCTTCTGTAACAATCCTCATAGGCGATGATTTCATAGCAAATGTACAACCGGATGACCTCACAAGACAATGCACTAAATAAAAAATCAACGGAGTTGACTCTAATGCAATGCTAAAAACCATTGAGAGAGAAAATGCGTACAAAAATTACATTATAGCGCTTACACACCGTGACGAGCGTGATGACTAAGCAAAAATGACCAACACAATCTTGGAAAAGAATAGTTCTGCAAGGATATACAAAGTCGAACCCACCAAACTCAAGTTAATCAAACAGCCTATATTACTCCCTGAAACTCTTTGTTATTCCAACCGGTCAACTAAGGAACCTACTCACTAAGACTCGCGACGCGGAATTGTTTCACCCAAATAGTCTTAGTCTCGATAGAAGAGGAACGGCCAAACTCCTCAACATTGTAGCGCGTTATGTCCCTCATTGGGTTGAGCTACTGCCAGACCACTACTATCACAATGACCACACCACGCGGTCATTTGCGTGCCCTCCCTCTCTTTGCTTCCCGCTGCCAAGCCTCCGTCCCCCTCTTTTGCAGACACACAATCCTGAGTAGGCCAATTACAAACTGTCACGGTCCACCTCTCTTCTACCGTTAATTGGTCACAAGACAGCGGACTATATACACTCACGGCCAACTGACACCGTGCACAACACCCGCCACCTTGCGCACCCCCCTGCCCTGCCCAAAAGACCAGCTTACCTCACCACCAAGACAGCGACCGTCGCGGCTTCGGGTACTACGACCCAACTCAAAGTAGCAACTGGCTTGGAAAACCATATCAGGACAAACACACGTGCGCAGGGAGCTCGTATCTTCCCTCAATCCAGCGCCAGCTAACAAGCCTATCATCTATGACACATCACTCCGTATTTACACACGCGACATGTAAACCGCCCTCCCATCTTAATGCGTCTCATAACACTTTGCCCATAGACTAAGCCGCTGTACACCAAACCACACCAAACTCCACTAAGCCCCGTACATCCCATCCATTCGTTCCACCTGTCACCAAAACCACTGCACACCAAATTAAACCAGTTACACCCCAACACAACGACTACAGCTCTCCGTCAGCACCTCTTCAGTTCCAATATACCAACAACTACCAGTCAGCTTCTCCTCCCCACCCCAATATTAACAACTACCAATTAGCGCCTCCTCGCCACCCGCACACAAATAGCTCCCCATCTGCGACTCCTCATCATCCCTATACCAACAACTACAAATCAGTGCCTCTTCACCACCCTTATCCCAACAGCTACCAATTAGCGCCTCCTCGTCACCCCTATACCAACAACTACCTACCAGCGCCTCCCCACCACCCCTACACCAACAACTATCAATCAGAGCCTTCTCATCACCCGTATACCAACAACTACAAATCGGCGCCTCCTCACCATCCCTATACCAAAAACTACCAATGAGCGACTCATCACCACCCCTATACCAATAACTCCCAATCAGCGCCATCTCACCATCCACACACCAACAACTCCCTGTCAGCGGCCCCTCGTCGTCCGCACACTAACAGTTCCCAACCAGCACCCATAAATCGTCATTTTACCTACAGCTTCCTATCAGCGCTTCCTCATCACACCAACGACAACAACTCCAGAACAGCAACCCCACATCAGCCAAACACAAGCACAAACAGCTCTCAGAAGGCGCCTCCTCACAATACTTGCACCAGCAGCTTCCAATCAGCGTCTCCTCACCACCTCCTCGCCAACAACTCCAAATCAGTGACCTCTCATCATCCTATCACAAGCAGCTCCCAGTCAGCGCCTCCCAACCATACTCACACCAGCATCTTCCAATCAGCGCCTCCACATCACTCAAAAGCCAACAACTCCAAAACAGCGACCCCTCATCATCCCAACACAATCAGCTCATACAGAACCTCTTTACCATTCTCACTCAAGTAGCTCCCAATCAGGGTCCGCTCAGCATCATCACCTCACCAACCACTTCTAATCCGCGCCCCCTCAGCATCCCAATAAGAACCGCTCACAATCAGAATCCCCTCATCATCCATGCCCCACCAAAGCTCCCAATCGACGCCCAATCATCGTCCTCAGATCAACAGTTCCCATTTGGCACCCATCCATCATCCCCATAAAAAAAAAAACAGCCACGCACAAACCAGCAGGGATACAGGATATAAATATCCACATATACACAGAACCAATAAAATCACTTGGGTACTAAATAACCTGAAACTACAATTAATGTCAACCCCCACAGATGGCCATTGCCTAATACACGCTCTTAGCCAATCATGGAAATACCAAATTGGGTATTGTCCAAACAAGACATTGCCTCGTTACTTAGCGTCGCATGAAAGGAGGCCGACACAAACATGGACTACTATTCGGGTTTCCTCCCAAAAATGATTACGAAGACGCCTACCAGATATATAGGAAAGCGTATTTCTACAACAGGAACTACAATCAACCCATGAGAAACTTGATCCCCTCAATGCTGAACAATGCTCTGGGAAATCAGATTGACATTGTTCAGGAAGATGGCTTCGCCAATACAACGATAAGGTCCATTTAGCCACACTTAAATAACAACCAGTCAGGTATCAAGGTATTCATTCACCTAAAGGATGGTCATTACAGTGCACTTGTCCCCACTTAGAAACTCTTAAAATCCTCCTTTACAAATAGAATACCAAATGGTAGACACTGCCCTGTATGATGCACCTGACATCTACGCAGAGGACAAGCAGGGCTGATATTCCGACAGCCAGGACTTCATTACAGGCAGCAACGTGGGCATCGATAAAAGTAACATGAATCGCAGCAATAGTCACTGCAGGGCGCCCGAGCACATGTGACTAGACGGCACTCGCGCCCTATGTGAAGCAGACGACGAGGTTAGCAAGACTCTGCTAAAAGACATCTTCATCAGTCACCATCAAACTAATGGTGACTGATAAAGATGTTGATATACTCTGTCTCACTGAGACATGATTGGTACCAACCATGGATAGCAATTTTATTCAGATAGAAGGGTACAAACTGTTTAGAAATGACCGAGGTAAGAGAGGAGGCGGCGCCTGCATCTACGCTAAAAATGAGAACATAGCCAGGGCATGGAAAACGGTTCGAAAAGGAGGCAAAGTTGATGATGTTTGGATTGCCGTTCAGGTCAGAAAAAACAAATCCTTTATTGTCGGAGCCATTTACAGGCCACCCAAAGCCAGCAACCAGTCATTCAGCTACATAGAATTCAATCTCCAGACATCAACTAATATGAAAAAGAACATGTACGTCTTAGGAGATTTCAACGACAATCAATTAAAGGCAAACAAGTTGGACTCAATAATTAAAAGACTAAAGCTCGAACAGCTCATTGAGGAGCCAACTAGAATCACAAAAGAAAGTAGCTCATTGCTCGATCTGATAATCACGAACAATCAATCAATCTATCCTCAACACCAACGTCTGTGAGTCTCTTGCCAACCCCAAAGAAATAAGCTGCCTGATCAATGTACGCAAAGAATGACGGAAACCAGTTATTCAAACGTATACAACATAAGTAAACTACTCACGAGACTCACTGAAGCAAGAGTTGTGATACAGAGTACCATTGCTCAACGACATGCGTAAGACGGACGATGTGAATATTCAATCGACCATTTTCATAGACACGTTCTCAGCGGCCCTCGACACAGTAGCACTAATAGTCACAAAGAAACTTACACGCCCTCCAGTCAGCTGGATGACTCCTGAACTCAATCAGGGAATAGAAGACCAAAAACATTTTCAAAGGTTCCTGAAAGGTCTAGCCAACAAAATATTGAAAAAAATCACACCGACTCAAATAGCACGGATTTGACCGATGGAGCTTGTGTTTCAAAAGTCTTACGAGTGGTTTGTCAACCGATGGGAAAACGCGTAAAAACCCTAATAGGCAAAGCAAAGAGAGATGCGCACCTTGCTGAATTAGAAAAAGCAAAAAACAATCCGAAGCATACTTGGATCATCCTTGGAAGCATCATGCCCAAGAAGAAACCAAAAAAATCTTCAATTTATGAAAACCCTATAGAAATAGCAGAATCATTCAAAGAGTTTTTCGCTAAAGTTGGAAAGCACACATGCGAAGAGGTAATGAACGAACACAACAAAACTTCCTCGGTGTTTCACGAAACCCCGGTGACGCATAAGCCAACTCGGTTCACAATTCCATCTCATAACGACTCATCCACCAAGAAGAACCAAATGTGGACACCGAGCCCGGTAATCAAATTGGAAATTGTTGCGGGTATTTATACAGCTACAGCTACAGACACTAGGCCGCATCCCCCAGAAAGGGGAGTGGCCGACGGCAAAGCGCACCTAACACCCTCACACGCTCACACTCACACAACTTAGCTCTGTTCTGCTAAAGAGTCCGGCCGGTACCCCCGCAACATACACTCTGGCTCACGAGTGTAGTTCGAAGATCCGTTGTCAGCAGCAGGGCCCGACAGTTTCACTGGTTCACCCCCGACGCGTCATAATGGCCGCCCCCCCCCCACCCTTTATCATCCCGACATCGGTATGCCAAGGGGGGGAAGGCTATTTATGCGCTCAAAAATGCAAATTCCTATGGGAACGACGGAATAGCATTACAGTACCTCAAGTACGGGTTAGAAATTATTCTGTCATATCTACAGCTACTCATCAACACATCCATTGCAACAAATACCTCCCATCAAAATTGGAAACAAGCCCTAATCAAAGCTATCCAGAAACAAGGGGGAGATAAACGACCCTTCGAATCACAGTCCCATAAGCCTCCTGCCAGGAACTTCCAAAATCCTTGACTACCTAGAAGAGGCGAACCTGATCTATGACTGTCAGTATGCATACAGACGGAAGACCTCTACTGAAGACGAGCTACTGAAAATCTCCGACCTCGTATACAAAGCTATAGACGAAAATAGTGTATCATCAATCGTTGACTGGAATTCTCAAAAGCATTTGAGTGTAAATCACGACATTTTGCTGCAAAATCTGCTACAACTGATCATCCAAACACCCTGGTTCGAAAGCTATCTGAGTCATCGGTCCCAGTCTGTCGTGTTAGAGGGAAAGATCACCTCTAATACAAGGATCGATTCTTGGACCGTTTTTTTTTCTTCTGTTTATCAATGACATAAACTGTGGCAACCCTCTCGACAACGCCAGAATGACATTTTACGCAGATGATGTTCAATTGTTGTTCGTTAGACCAGCAAACGAATTAGAAAAGCTAAAGACAGATGCAGAAACAGCTCTAACTCACATAAAGGACTGGTATTCCTCAAATGGGCTCAAAGTTAATGCAAGTAAAACACAGTGCATTATCCTGGGATCCAAAGCAAATACACGGAGAGTTCCCGAGAATTTTGAAGTTGATTGTATGGGCGCAAAAATCCCTCTTGACAACAAAGTCAAAAGTTTAGGAGTGTGGCTTGATCCCAATATGACCTTTGGGCATCATGTTGATAAGCTCTGTTCCAAGCTGAATGGTACATTAATGTTTTCCAGTCGAACAAAGAAACAACTCGACTTCAAGTTCAGACTCCTAGTAATCAATGCTCTGATATTTTCACTTTAAAACTACTGCCCTACCATATGGGGAAAGTGCACGAAAACATTACTCTCAAACATTCAACGCAGCATAAACTTCACCGTAAAAGTAGCTCACGATGGGAACTTTAGAAAGAACGGCCACGTGACACCAATTCTAGAAACACCCGGGTGGCTGGACATCCAGGAACGACTGAAGCTATGCGGAGCAAAAGCGAAAGCAACTCGAAAAGCGGCCAACTCGAAAAGCGACAACTCGAAAAGCGGCCCATCAACGATCTACTCGGAATGGAAATAGCATTGACACCAAGTTTAGAAGAACAGAGATTTGGGCCAAAGCTTTCACGATTTCAACTCCAAAGAGTTTCAACAAGCTACCAGCTGACATCAGAAATTGGGCAACCGTATCTTCTTTCATGCAGAAATGTACCACTCTAATGCTTGCCCGCAGGCAGAGGCTGGCAGAGTCAAACAATTGATGACGATTAACACGGAACTGGCAACGTAAACCTATATTCTCCAGCTCGCTCAGAGCATCAACACTATCACCCTGTTAACACGACTCTGTTCCATCCCCGATAGCGATAGATACAATTTAATTAATTACCACTACTTCCGTATTTCCGCAAAGCGTGTAATTTAACGTCACGTATAAAGGCACGGATCTCCTCGCACAGCGTCGCTTCAAATATGCCCTGCCCGGATCACACATGCATGTATGGCAGAGACCCTCTAAATCATGCCTTCACATAACCAGACAACCTTTGCCTCTCAACGTATCAGGAAGATAATAAACCAATTACGTCATAAAAACCTTAAGTTTGATCACAATGCTATGTGTCATCAGGATGGACCGCCCATTTATTATGTAATTCAAATATACTTGGCTATTTCTCCGGTTTTTCGCCGTGTTTCGGAAAAGGTAATACTCATGGTCATTTAAAGTTAGATGTTCTCGACCTGTCACTCACAAGTTCACTCACTCGGTTACACGATGTGATGAACGCCATAAAGTCTGACCCATCATCATATGTATTTTAAATTTGCGCACCCATCATCAAATGTACTTCAAATTCGTATATCCATCCTCATTTGAATCTTAATGTGTGTATGGCGGTACAATGATACCATTCCATTTGTATATGAGCTCCCCAACTCACATAGGCCCATCCACACACCATGATCCTTTGCCTCTTGTATTTGGCGGATGATATGAATAAAGACTGCCTACACGCAGTGATGGACCTGTATTGTCACCTAATCCGACCTGATGGTCCCGCCTCTCAATACACGCACTCCAGACTGATTGCGCATATTTATTTATTTTATTGTTCAATAGGCATTCTATGTGTATGCGTGCATATGTATGCATTGTTTATACGTAATCTAGATACATATGTTTCTCCGTGTGCAGGGATGCACTCTGTTACCGGGCCACAAAAGTTACACACCTGTTTGTGAATGAGCGCATCCAAATATGATTATATTTCTTTCATGGTTGTTTGTTATGCCAGTGGTTCTCTAACTCACAGAGACACGCCCATACCGTCACACTCTTTGCTGTTCAATTAATTGGGTTATAGGTTTGAACTATATAATTCATACTAATTACTATGCAAAAGATTCCAAGGTCAAATAGCAACCCCAAATAGCATTATGATAAAATGCATACTTATTGGGCACCTCAAACCTACCTTGGAAGCTCTTTCGTCGTGACACGTTGAGGATCTCAATGTCTAACGAGAATAACACACCACTCGTGTACGAAGAAACCATTGTTGAGTTGATCATATATTATAATAATGATACTTTCTCTGTTTTTTTTGTCAGTGGCTCTCTGTCTCGCATGGACCCACTCATACCGTCGCATTCTTTGCTACCCATTAAATGCGGCGTCACACTGCTGAATTGGCAATTCTCACTCGAACTAATTGTCATATAAATGATCCCCCTTGTCAAATCGCAACACCATATGTCAACAGGATACAGTTCATATATACTGTGTGCATTAAAACTTACCCTTATAGCTCTCTTGTCATGACATGTTTAGGCGTAAGTGGTGTTCGTAGGTCCAGCTAGGATAGTAAAATGACTCCCTACCGCTCGCACACAGCTCCAACTAGTTAGTTACAAGTTCTAAGCTTGTCATTTTACCTATTTTAGATTTACAATGTATAAATTTATTGTTTCAAACGAAGAACATACCATCTGTGGATATATATATATATATTTTAATGTTTTTTATTTAGTCCAGTTATCAGTGTTATCCCTTCAGAGGGTATAATGGCGACCAGGATTATCTCATAAGAGGTTTTTGCTAATGCTTTGCGAAGAATTGGCCAAATATATGTTTCCGCATAAAGTACTGACCCTCCTCCCTTCTTGTTTATAGAAGGCTTGTCCACAAAGAAGGTCATGAATACTTAACGGCATACTTTCCTTCAGGATATTTGTGCCATTCACGCCCAATGCATACAGTTATAGATACAGACACTAGGCCGAATCCTTCAGGAAGGCCGGTGGCCGACGTCACAGCTCAGCTCTCACTCCTCTCATACACTCACCTTCAAACAAACGTAGCCCTTTTTCGTTGAAGGGTCTGGCCGGGAAACCTTGTAACACACGTTTTGGATCATGAGTGCGGCACGAATTCAGTTACAGCAGCAGGGCCCGACAGTGAAAACTGGTTTGACCCTGCGACGTCATTGTCAAAACCCCCCGATCACGAATGTCCCGTTTGTACCGTGACCCCAAGGGCGGGAATGCACATCAGGGCAAGTCAAAACTCATACATTCGCAAGCATTCTTCGCAAACGCCTGTCCATTGTACGCTTTCTTGCTGTATCCACATTTTTGCTTCTCCTTTCTAACGCTTGCTTTATACCATCCATCCACCCAAACTTCGGTCTATCTCTAGGTCTACATCCACTCACCTCCGCCTTCATCTCCTTTTTCACCAATCTCTTATCATCCATCCTCACCATGTGCCCGAACCGCCTCAGAACCCGTGAATCTACTCTGTTTAATTTCTTCACTATCCCCGTACTGATTCGAACCAAGTCGTTAGTGAACCTGCCTCTCAGGGACACTCCTGCCATGCTGCTCAAATACTTCATCTCGAAAACATTCAACCCTCTTCTCTCCTCAGCTCTCACCTCCCAAGTCTCAGCTCCGTACAACACAGTTGGGACAACGACACCCTCATACAGTCCTCTCTTTGGTTACATCCCCAGCGTCCTGCATCTCATTACGCTCTTAAGTGCTCTCAAAACTTTACACCCTTTCTTCATGTGCGACTTCTCCTCAGTTTCCACCAGTTTAGTCTGCTTTACATGAGAGCCCAGGGACTCAAAACACTGAATTCCTTCCAATAACTCTCCATGCAATAGGACATTGATTTTGCTCGCATCGATATTCTTCAAACATCTCATTAGTTTACTCATATCCACAATAGGTAATAGGGTACTCCTCTCACACACTCTGCCAAACTCCGACACTAGCCTACACAACTTCTCCTCAGAATCTGTCACCAGTGTCATATCGTCCGTAAACGGCAACTGACTCAACTGCCAACTCTGCCCATTCGATCCGAGCATCTCCAAGCCACGACCAAATACACTCGCGTTCACCTCCTTGACCACTCCATCCATGTAGAGATTGAATAGCCACGGAGACATAACATAGCCCTGTCTAAGTCTCACCTTCACTGTGAACCAAGCACTCTCATTGCTCATCACTCTGACACATGCTTTGCTGTCAACAAGGAAAATCTGAGCCGCTTCAACAGATTTCCGACCACTCCATACACACGCAACACCCTGCACAGCGCTTCCCAGTCAACTCTGTCGTAGGCCTATACAGATCCATGGAGGGTGAGAACACATCCTCTCTCTTCGCAAGGAATTTCTCACAGAACTGTCTCACTTCAACAATCGGATCGGCACACCCTCTTCCACTTATGACAAACTGATACTTCTCGTATTGCCGCATAAATTTTAACTCTTTTTTCCTTATACGGCGGAGCAATGCATGCACTGCACCAATAAATCGGCACACGTCTCTCTCCCAACACGACATCCATGCACCACCACACCCGCATCAACAATGCCAGCCTCTCTGACATCCTTAACATTCAGCCACTCGTCAAAATACTCGGCTAACCTCTTCCGTATATCACCACTTTCCAACAACAACTGGACGTTTCCATCTTGCACCACATCTTCCTTTCTAGTATCCCCGTTTCTCACCCTCTTCACCGCCATTCTGATTTTTTTTGTTCGCCACAAAATTCTGGTGCAACAATCGTCATCCCCTGGCCTCAGCGTACCTCTTGGCTCTTTTCACCATCCACGTCACCTCTTTTCTCTTCTTTCTATAGATGTCGTAGACCACCGCCGACCTCGCTTGCAACAACTTCTCAAAGGTTCTTCTCTTCTGCGCCATCGCCAGTTTGACCTTTTCGATCCACCATTCGCAACTTTTCCTTCTGCATCAGCCCACACTGCGCACACCACACACATTTCTCGCACATCGCAACAACGCATCTATGAAAGTGTCCCATTCTTCCTAAACATTTATCAGGTCCTACCCTCTCACGCTGTCCTATTTCTCCTTCAACGCTTGCTGGAACTCTTCAGCTCAGCTTTCCACGTTCAGTTCAATCATTTTCACTATCTCTCTTCCTCTTTCCAATCTTTTGTATCTTCCACCTCTGCTCCACTCTTTATCTTCCTTCTGCCAGTAGATGGTCAGACATCCATCCACCCTCTCCTACAACCTCAAAACAACTCGAAATCAACACAAAATTCACTAGCGCTCTCTCCACCTCTGCACCATTGACTATTCTTACCCATGTGTACTTGTGGACATCTCGCTTCTTGAACAACCTGTTTTCAGCCACTAGCTCCTGCTCCATGTTCAAATCTATCAGGTTCTTCCTCTCTTCACTGTCATTTCTACTGAAAATGCCTCACCTCCCTATAACACATTCTCCACCACTTCATCTCCAACTCTCGCGTTTAGGTCACTCAGTAAAATCCCGTTGTATTGACCTCCAAATTTTTTCAAAACACTCACACAGATCAGTTCAAATTTGCTCCCTCTCCTCCTCGCTTCTCTCGCTGCCAGGTCCGTAAGCACTTACAAACACCCATCTTTCTATACCTAACTATACTTTCACCCACATCAATCTGGTCGACACGTTTTTCCATTCAGTAGCGCTTCTAGCCAACTGATTACTCAATATCAACACCACACCTTCTCGTGCCCAGCCTCCCTCTTCAACCACTTTCTTAAACTTACCACGCCAAACTTACATTCGCCCGTGCATTTCAACTTCGTCTCACTCAGTGCCAACACATCAAACTGCATTCTTACAAGCATCTCATCAATCTCTCTCCTCTTTGCTTCATTAGTACCACAACTCCGCACATTCAGCGACCCTAACAATCGGGTTCAGAAAGACGTGAGCCTCTTTTCCCCCCACTTGCCATGACGTCTTTGAATAAGAAGTTTACATAGGTAGGGATCACTGGCTCCTCCAATCCGACAACATTAATGGCCTTCTACAACACGCAGGAGTTAGGGTTGCATGATTCCAAATCCCCGCCACAGGGCCCAGTGTATGATTTCTCATAAGCAAACAACAATATACTTCTTTGTCTTCACAATAGCTTGGGGTAGATCCATCAAAAGCATCAGTGACTGCACATTTCCTAGTAACAGGATCATTTTACTTTGCGTATTGTTTTGGTTGACATTTCGGCTATTGAGCTGTGCCCAGAGTCATTCAATTCACTACTACCTATACTTTTGCTTTCCGACCAAGTTTTTTTGTCCTCGTTTTGCCTGGTACGCCGCTGCACGAATTCTTGTTCCCTGTTTAGTTCATTTTGATCCCTTGTTAGGTATTTCCATTTCGGCGCTGAGTGCCGTCGTTTTCGGGTCCTCTTGCTATGCTCATCTCTGACTATCTCTTGTTGACAAATTTGTATACTTCAGAACTGAGTAGAATCCTGAACGGCGTTATGCCGCATGCATTGAGTTATTTTAGGTGGCGCTGGAATCACTCAGGTCTTCCTTCAAAAATTGATTCTGTATTAACAGTGCAGTAACTCACAGTTGGCAATTTTTACAACAGCACGGTTGATGTACTTGATCCTGTCAGAAATGTGATTTGAGGCGTCCAATCTGGGAAAAAATGATTTGTTCTTCCAGACTGTCTCTCGTTGTTGCCACATTTAGCTCCGTGGTGGTGACGGGATGAAGTGGATATGCACAGTAGCGAAAAAATCTTGTTTATGGTTTGTCTATAACCGAAAAAACAAACTTGACTTTTCCTACGTGGAATTTAACGTCAAATGGAAATTTCTTATCGTGTTAAATATGGACAACCCTCCTTCATTGATAGTATCAATCAAATTTCCAATGAGTTCAAATGCGGAGAGGAAAATGATAATTGGAGATTTTTCTCAATCTTTAATCATGAACGTTTTTTTTTTCGCCACTTCACATGTGCGCTTCTTCAAAGACGGAGGCGATAGGTGCGCAGGGTAGCTTGCGGTCTATTTACTTTGGATAGCGGGTGATCCTGCTCGATGTGCCTAGAAGCACTAGGCACAATTTGAAGAACTAGGCACAATTAGATTTAGGTTGGGCTCTTCCAGTTGTTTCGCCATTATGTATATATTCTGCTGTAGATTGGCAATTTCTGCCTCGTAGTCCGCATTCTGAGCCTCCAATGCCCTACATTGAAAACAATGAATACATTTTCCGCTTATGTCCGTGCTGAGATCACCATTAAAGTTTTGCGCATTTTTGTATTGTGACCCTTCCTGGTATCTGTACTCTGGTGTACGGAAAAAGGGTTTAAAGGAAGAAGAGTTCCTGCTGCCTAGTGTCTGCCTGCTTCTTATCAGTCGAGGAAGTGCTTGATTAGTATCAAACCAGTCTATAGCTGACTAGACTTTTGTAGATCTCCCAGCTAGGCGGCTACTATAATTTTGTGTAAACTTTTCTTGATGGTTGTATTGTACATCACGAGAGTTTTATCTAACGTAAATCATTAAAATTAAACTAACAGTTCTATTATGTTTCCATGATTCGCCCCTATGTAATTAATAATTGCTCACTAAGGACAATTTTGATTATGCAATCTAACCACCAACCTGATCTAATGTTGACCCAACAAAAACAATGACACTAAAAGCAATATCTGCCCGTATGATTTTTTTTCCAGAACTTTATCTACACAGAACTTGCACTTAGTTACTTTCCCCAACAATTACTCTTGCTTGATAAGAGGTCCTCTAGGACACACTTTTTATATCTCAGTGGTTCGAAGGCAGACTGATATCCCACGACATACTACTGTATCAACGCACACAGTAATAGAAGGCACACACTATTTATTGAGTTCGGCAGACTGTGTTTGAAGCCACACTGATATTTGAAGACATACTGATGTTTGAAGGCAGACAGTGTTTGAAGGCAGACAGGGTTTGAAGGCAGACAGTGTTTGAAGACACACTGATATTTGAAGACATGCTGATGTTTGAAAGCAGACAGTGCTTGAAGGCAGACAGTGTTTAAAGGCAGACAGTGTTTGAAGGCAGACTGATGTTTGAAGGCAGACAGTGTCTGAAGGCAGACAATGATTGAAGGCAGGCAGTGTTTGAAAACACTGATATTTGAAGACATACTGATGTTGGAAAGCAGACATTGCTTGAAGGCAGACAGTGTTTGAAGGCAGACAGTGTTTGAAGGCAGACTGGTGTT
>SDVV010004288.1:0-20349 GCA_016164225.1 Gammarus roeselii
ATATATGTGTGTATATATATAAATGCGGGCCCACGAATAGATAGCAGCCTCCTCCCCTACGGGCTTCTTAACAAGTGGCCCGCTGCAAGGGTCATGGTTTAGGGCTTGTCCCTTCTATAATATTCGAAAGCGATCTGGATAAAAACGTGCTCTCGAGCATAAGCAAGAGAAACCAAATAAACGGTACCAAACTGAGAGGATTAGTGCCTACGGAGCTGAAGTTTGAACTGAGACAATTTAACCTGAACAAAATTATCAATTGGTCAGAGAAGGTGCAAATGGAGTTTATAGTCGCCAATGGTCAAGTTTTTCACGTCACCCCAGCCCCAAGCATGAATGTTCTATGAACGAAACGGACTCACGTCAACAATGAGCGAGGGTTTGTTGCTATCTTAAGTGATGATTTAACAAATGGCCAGCACTGCAACGACGCAGCCAAAAAGCAAAGATAATACACGTATGATGCCTAATCCCAGCACCGAACGATAAATCATTCGAGGACAGACTTTGCGTACTGGACGTTTATTCGCGTCAAGCTTGAGGCGACATGATCGAAGTGTGGAAGATTAGGAGGAGGAAATAAAATGTCGACCAAAAGAATCACTTTGTAATTGGTGCGAGCGGCGAGACTCATGAATAATGGAACAACATCGTTGGTTAGCGTTTCATGTGCCTGTATGTTAGTTATAAAAATGGTGTCAGGAATTGACATCAGTACGAAAACAAAGGTGCTAGGCATTGGCACTAACACGGTTAGGAAGGCACACTGCATCGGTACATGTTCGTTCCGAAACGAACAAGTACCAGGATCGGAAGTGAGAATATCTCATCATTGTCGTGGATCAGTGGCTTCCGTTCAGGTGCTGATTTGAGTTGTTCGGAGTGTCTTACTTTAACACAATTTCCTACTTCTAAATTTCCCTTCTTGGTCCGTTGCTTCAAATATTACAGAGACATCATGCTCTCTTTGACGTTCTACTTAAATAATCTCCCTACTCATTTAAATCAACCTAGTTTGAGGCCAGATTCCTGTTCTTGTCTTCCAACACCTTTAAACACCAGGAAACGATGGGCAACACTTGTGAATCTTCCATTTAACGCTTATGAACTGTTCAGACCACTTGCATGTATTGGTGAGGCTGCTTCTTTGGTGGGAAGGGACATATCCTTTGCAAACTTGAATTTTTCATGAATTTAGCAACTCCCTAAGTCATAATTTCACAATAATGAATTTGCTGTGTTACAGACGATTTCATTGCAAGAACTAGCTCGCACTTCTCTGTTATCCTTACTACTTTCTAATTTTAGGACAATCATTTATTTAGTTTCTCTTTTCATTTATTCAAAACTGCGGAAACAGGTGTGCTTGATTTTATTCAAATGTTATTGTTCTATCTGAAATGAGTATTAGTCAGTAGGAGCACATGCATCATTATAACAATTGAAATGGTAAATGCTGAACCTGTAATACAGTTGATTGATATTTGTACTTAGCGAGCATAATTTTCAAAATCTATCATCTGCATCCATCGGGCTATGGTCACTCAATTACAATATTTGATGCTTCTGACCTCCACTCTAAGTATATATTTCCAGTGAACTAAGCTCCGCCTAGAAACCGTGAAGCCCTGCAGATCATGAAGCCCTGCAGATCATGAAGCCCTGCAGATCATGAAGCCCTGCAGACTGTGGAGTTCGTTACGAGACCTTCGTCTAGCAAAGCTCTCGTAACTCACCCTCCGTTGGCATTTTTGATGATCCCAGACTCGTTTGTCTGGAGCCTCGGGCGGGGGAATAGATCCTTGGAGATAATTTATGGGGGAAGTTGAGCTATGGAGGGCAGCAGGCACCACTTCCATCGAACCCCTTCACCGAAACCACAAGGTTGTGGGATCAGAGGTTAATAATCCTGTGCTGCACGGCAATGGATGACAGTTCCAACCTTGATATTTTGGCTACTCAAGTTGTAGGGCGTAAGCCAAGGAAACACTATAACAATGTCTTATTTGTAATAAACCAATAATCACCATAGAAATCTTATGCCGAATAAAATCGCCGTTGGCGACGACAATAATACACTGGGCATTACAGTCATGAGCGATCTCAGTTGCTGTAGCTGTAAGTTGAGGGCCATATTAGGTTCATCTTCTCTCTTCTCCTGTACCGCTTTCCAGGCGACGGCATGTTTTCTCCACATTTGCTTGAATGCAAAATGTGGTACAGCACATTTTTCATTCTTCACGACTGTATGAAATTTTCAGTACGTTGCGTTATCCAAAAATTCTCTACTCAGAGATTTGAACTACTCATATTGCGATTTCCTAACTCATGCAAGTTTAGGAAACCTCTCTGCTCTACAAATATACCTTTAGTTCGTGCCCCTCACCATTTAAATCCCTCCCTCCATCCCCCATCATGCATCCTTTGTTTACTAGACAGGTTCTGTTGGCGGGACCTTGTTTGCATTCCTTCGACCCTGACCCCCGCTGACGGTGCAGCGGCGGTTACAACTGCGTCCCTGTTGGCGGGACCTTGTTTGCCTATACTCGCTCATGAATCGGTGCTATGTAATGCAATGACTGAGATGCAAGAGTGCCGCTGTTGTTGGGACCTTGCGTATCTGCATTCGCCTCTGACCCGCTGTCAGTTGAGGGGCGGCGTTTCATGAGTTTCGCGGTTGGTGGGAACACTGCTTTCTGTTCCCCTGACCCGCGGTCAGAGCTGGAGCGGCGTTATAATGTAGCCTCTGTTTGACCGACCTCGCATGCCTTCCCCTGATCCACTGCTGGTGCAGAGGCTGCCTTACATGAGCGGCGCTGTTGACAAGCCTTGCATGCCTTCCTCCCGTGTCACTTGTCGCAACGTCAGGACGACTAACAAAATATTGCTAAGAAGCTAGCAAATTCGCACCACATCACAGAACTCTCGCAGCCTATATAGAGCTCGCGGGGCAGAGACGTGAAAGAGAAACTGATCCGCTGATTAAAATCTCGAACAAAAAGATAGATCTACTAATTTTCATAACTTTTTGGTGAATGTTATTCAGAGTTATCTCAGGTACAATAGAAGTTAATACCGTGGAAATGTTTGCTGTAGACGCAATAGTGGTGCTCTATGAAGGGACTAACTAGTAGGCCAGCATTAAAAATTTAAGTTTGTCATCAAAATACTGTGAATTTCAGTATTCACTTCTTGTACGCTTACTCTCAGACAAGAAGTTCTCCGCTTCAATTATTAGTGTTTATGATACAAGTAGACTCGGTAGTGTGCCACTGAATGACGATGGAGTATTGGTATAACTTGATAACGAACGTCAGCGCAACAAAATGGGAAGACAGGAGCCGGACCATTAGGATGACCTGAGGCGCCTCTCAGAGCATAAAGGTTGCTGGCATTGGGGCGCAACTCTGAGCAGCGTGGTTAGGGGCATTGCGGCGTCAATCTGAACAGCGTAGTTGGTGGCATTGAAGCGTCACTGATGGTTGGTGGCACTGTTTCAGCCCTCCGTTTTAGCGCTTTATTTATTCGCGATTTTATTGCGAAACCGAATTCATGCAAGTGTTACTCGATGAGGATTTTTTAGTGTATTTTCCACCGACCATCTAACGTGTTTCCATGTTACATTCCATCAACTCAGTATGTTCCATTCCGGTGTTACGATTTTGTTAGCAGTTCTCAAACCTTTGGAAGCACTACCAATTGAAGAGAAGGCCTGTCCGTGAAGGTTATTACTTATTTCGAAGCGTCGGCGCGTCTGGGTCTCGTATAAGATAACTGCATTGGCCATGAATTTTCTCTTGGGGAGTGACGAAACAAACAGCGTTTGACAACCCGCCCTAAGGTGGGATTTTAGCATGTACTGCAGACGCCAGAAATAGGGGACTTTTGCGTTTGGGTTTGATGTTCCTTCATGGAGATACTTGTACGGTTTTAGGTATGTATATAGATACAGCGGTTTCCTCTAGACCTCCAGTTGAAAAACCTGGTATATGCATACGTCATAACATACTATCACCATGAAGGGATATCTGAAACGAAACTCGAAAGAACCTTTTTTCTGGCGGCATTATTACGTAGATAACGGAGTTAGGGCGGTATCTGAAATTGTGAAATTATTCATGTAGTTTACAAGAAGAAAAAAACATTGGCGGACACATCTCCTGTGAAGGTTACAAACAGTAAAGGAGTCCTCATTTGGATACGACGCTGGACGCGAACATTCGCCCATTGTCAAGGACCAATGAAACTGGTGAACTATGGTTGGCCAATAATTTGAGACTGGATACTCTACAGTATAATGTCGTGCAGTAGATAGTTTGCTCGCTTCTCTAGCTAGTGTATTCGCTGCTCTCTAGTGGCTGGCGGTAGGTAGTGAGCTCGTGCTTTATAATGACGGGAAGTACATATCGTGTTCGTTCCATTCCTAACGACGGGCATTAGTTGTTGTGTTCGTTGCTCTATAATAATGTCCAGTGGCTAGTGTGCTCGCTGCTCTATAATGACATGCTGTAGCTAGTGTGCTCGCTGCTCTATAATGACGTGCTGTAGCTAGTGTGCTCGCTGCTCTATAATGACATGTTGTAGCTAGTGTGCTCGCTGCTCTATAATGACATGATGTAGCTAGTGTGCTCGGTGCTCTATAATGACATGCTGTAGCTAGTGTGATCGCTGCTCTATAATGACATGCTGTAGCTAATGTGCTCGCTGCTCTATAATGACATGATGTAGCTAGTGTGCTCGCTGCTCTATAATGACGTGTTGTAGCTAGTGTGCTCGCTGCTCTATAATGACATGCTATGTCTAGTGTGCTCGCTGCTCTATAATGTCATGCTTTAATTAGTGTGCGCGTTGCTCAACATTTCTAGGAATTCATTTGAGTATTGAAATAATTATCTTAAATACAGATTTCGCCATCGTAATGATGGCCGCGTTTACTAAACATATCCAATTATGCCCCATTAAACTCTCGCCTATTACGGATTTGTTCAGCAAACTTTTATAATAATCTGTACTCATTTACAAGTCATCATTAGGCCTTTATTCTTGTACATCCTTCGTGAAAGCAGCTGACGTTCACTAAGAGAGATCGGCGAATGGCGTGGTCTGAGCGGTCAGTAGTCGATCCGAACAAGGGGAATGTATTTATTCGGCTTGATGCGTGTATTGGTTAAAGGGGCTGTAATGAGCCATAATTCCGTTGGGAGCACAGGAAAGACTTGCCACCTATTTAATCCTTTTGAAATTTGAAACACGTTGCTTGATGAAAAGTTTGATTTCGAAGTGTATATCAGTTTCAAAGATGCTAGACGCACAGGTGAGTGTATTCACTTACCCTTAATCCTTGCGATGATAATTTGATTTTAGTCGATCTTCAATCTGGGGTTATTTGCTCATTTCAATAAGATATACGATGTGAATCTCCGACCACAGAACTAAGGCGTGATTGTCGTCCATTAAGCGTGTGTGAAGTCGTTTTCAGGTATTTATAATAAAAAAAATCAGCGAAACTATTCATAGTTTCAAAATGAAGACTCAACGTATTTGTATCAATATTACATACAATTCTACATGGGAAAATTATTTTTGTTCCTTCGCCATAGAATAACAATAAATAAATTTTCTTTTGCTGTTGTACAGTAAAATTTTCTTAGTTCGATTCATCGGAAATGTAATCACCCATTACGAAGCTTTGTCCCGATATATTACAGTAAGAAGTTTCTATATGAAACTAAATTCCACGTGGGAAAAGTCGAGTTTGTTTTTAGTGTTCATTTAGTTTACCCATCGATTATGACTCATTGGATTTTTTTTCCTTGTGCATGTTAATATGTCATGCTAGCTATGCAGTTAGTTTCAAATTGGCGCCATCGTCCGCCAAATAATGCGTGAGTAATGTAATAGACAACATCATGTTGGTCCTTTTCTGCTCTCCAGCTTAGTAAATGACAGTTGAAACAGTAAATAGTCATGATAAAGTAAACGTCGGTGATCTGACTTGCTCTGCTTATTTTTCTTGAAATTAATGGTCCAATGTGATGTTTGCATCTGTCTCGACATATTAAAAAGTGGCGAGTAGAGGATGTCCTCCAACAATGTCCGTCGGTTGGTCCTTACTCCAAAACCCTAGTTTTAAGTTAATATTAAATTCACCTAGGTCGCAAATGTTGTCGTCAGAACAGCTCACGCTGACGAAGACTTGATACGTATCATCTGCGTATTCTGATATTTCTTTTATTTTGTCAACATGTCATTATACCTAAATAAATTTTGAATCCTGTTTTTCCGGTTACAAACTAACCCTAAACGAACTTTCTTTCTCGACTGCTCATGTGTTCAAGCATCGTAAGGTACAAGGCTAAAGGAGCAGGGAATGAAATATTTGAAAGATTTTAGAATTGAAGCGTTTAAGGATTTGAAATGTATTCAGATTATAGATTGGAAAAATAACAGAATATCGCAATTCATAGATAACATGTCAGCAAGAGCTGTTTTTCAGACATTCGTCAGCGAGAGCTGTTTTTTAGACATTCGTCAGCGAGAGCTGTTTTTTAGACATTCGTCAGCGAGAGCTGTTTTTTAGACATTCGTAAGCGAGAGCTGTTTTTTAGACATTCGTCAGCGAGAGAGCTGTTTTTTAGACATTCGTCAGCGAGAGCTGTTTTTTAGACATTCGTCAGCGAGAGCTGTTCTAAAGACATTCGTCAGCGAGAGCTGTTCTGAAGACATTAGTCAGCAGCGAGAGCTGCTCTGAAGACATTCGTCAGCGAGAGCTGTTGTGAAGACATTAGTCAGCAGCAAGAGCTGCTCTGCAGACTTTCGTCAGCGAGAGCTGTTCTGAAGACATTAGTCAGCAGCGAGAGCTGCTCTGAAGACTTTCGTCAGCGAGAGCTGTTCTGAAGACATTAGTCAGCAGCGAGAGCTGCTCTGAAGATTTTCGTTAGCGAGAGCTGTTCTGAAGACATAAGTCAGCAGCGAGAGCTGCTCTGAAGACTTTCGTCAGCGAGAGCTGCTCTGAAGAATTTCGTCAGCGAGAGCTGCTCTGAAGACTTTCGTCAGCGAGAGCTGCTCTGAAGACATTCGTCAGCGAGAGCTGTTCGAAAGCCATTCGTCAGCCAAAGCTGTTCTGAAGAAATTGCTACATAGATGCATGAGCTGTTTAGAAGACAACAGTTGCTACTTAAGTATACTTAAGTATACTTAATATTAACTTGTGCATTACCCATTGACGGATATTACAGGAGGGCACTCTCACTTCTTCATTGTTTAATATGTCGAGACAAGTGAAAACGTTACCTTGAACTATTGATTGCTATAAAATTATATAAAAAATTGTCATGGTAAAACTTTTCAGGTTGGGATAATCGGGTAAAATGCAAGGTAGAAATGCTTAAACAGTTGTTTTATATTATTTTGAATAATAAAAAGTCAACAGCTAAACTCTCAATAGAGCACTGAACATTGATTGTAATAACGGACACAACGGAACTAAAGTGTAAAAGAACAGCAAAAAGAAATGTATTGAGTGTAAGACGAGCGTAGAGCGTAAGCGTAGAGTTCTACACCCGAAGGCTTCAGCTGATGGATGTAGGGCTCTATATGATGTGGTCCTTCAATAAGGGGACCATTCACCTTTTTGGATCATCTACAGAGGCGGGGCGTCCTAATACCCTGACCTCATTGGTACACTTACAATTTAGGCCGTTAACGGATTTTTTTGGCTCCTCAAACCCCTTGATACAATTTACGAGAACCCTGAGCTTAACACTACCCTTCGCCGTTATGGGATACCCGCTACACATTGCTGACTCGTCGAGTTTTACATGATGGCCGAAATGGCACTACACTCGACGTCTCCTACGTCCTGTACCATATGGGGACCAACTGCTTCTGGAGGGGAACTGAAAAAAAATATGCAAGGCAAGGGATTTAAGCTAGGGGTAATAGGCCAAAGGCCTACACTGTTTCTAGGGTACACACTACGCAGCTGTTAACGGAGGCTGATCATAACAATATTAGGTCAACTGACATTTATGTATTCATTTTAATATACTGTTCACACTGAACGTCTATGAGCGGAAATATTCAACATGGGATATGTCACAAATGAAATATTTGTCACAAGAATCACACATTTTGAAACTAACTAACATTACAGGTTACACATGTGAAGGATATAAACATTCCAATAGAAGAACGTGTTGCTACATGTACAAAAAGTTGACATGGTAAATTACAATCAGAAGGAAGTAAAGTTCTGATCGAGAATTTCTGCACGTACAAGTTCAAACTGGTATAATTATGGTTTCCGTGTCAAAGTACCTAAACTGCTACTCGTTTGTGTATCAGTCGAAAATCCGTATTGCTACGAAGGTTATACATAAAGTTCTTTGTAAACAAACACTGAAACGGAAAAATCGATGATGTGAGAGTAGAAAAATATTCCATTGACATCGTTCTAATGACGCGGTTTTGACTGAGAATTATGGGTCGTAGGTGTGTTTTGTAAGTTTAAGCATATAAGTTCATAAATGATTCATTTTCCCGGACGATCTGATATTTAACGAGAAACGCGTTTTTCATGCAAAGTAAACCCATTAACCGACTAACAGCAGCAGCAGCGTGACCAAGCTCATGACAGACATCGCTCACCATTGGTGCCCTGCACCTGAGGTTAAACTTCTCCACCAATGACAGTCGCGCTCTGCCGTCATCATGCCGGCACTCGGGTGACTCGGATGTTTCAAAGTATTGTTAAACGGACCGAGGCGTCGTCGTACGTAGAATGTTAGAAGCGGCTCTGGTTGAGGGGTTGCTGCATAACCACACCGACTTTACAATGAAAATCTTATTAGAGCGGCAATTAAATTAGTTGAGTTATTATTTTTTCCATGATTAAACTGCCACGGGAAAATGCAGTTCATTTCGCTCAGGTGTGGTGAAGGAATCAATATTCTTTTCTTCATCATTTGACCATTCTTAGAAGTTTTTGACATTGGTCATAATACTAAACGAGGCCTCACTGGTGGCCAAGGAAACCAAACAAGTTCGCTTAGTCTCCATGGCACCGAGCAGAATTGTGTCTCTGGTGCAGTAAGTCAACCTGGAGGAAAATACAGTACTCTTCAATTCAGGCAAAAATATCCTCTTCGAATATGCAAGTTCTTATAAATATTGGATGAAATAAAACGGGAATGGACAGTCGACCAAATGCCAAGTGGATCATAGTGCCTATGATCCACATCAATTAGTGCATCTGTTAATTGATGTTGATGACCCACATCCATTACAATTTTATTTACACTAATCAGATGCGATTTACACTTAGGCTATGCAATTTATGATGTTCTGTGACTGATGGAAGTCTGCTCCATTTTATTAGCAGGAATCTGTTTACTGAACCCGCTACCTTGATATAATAATTACATATATTGCATTTTGCCAGTCTTTCTTTTGGATTCAATCAAAACGAGATGGGGATTTGTATTTATTTCTGTCGTTAGACACGAACATACAGTAAATTTTCATGAGGAACCCGTGCAGTCTCGTTACTGCCAAATACACCCAATCCAAATAATCCCAAATAAAAAAGTGCTGTCTCGTTACTTTCATAAAGACATCCAATCCCGATCTTCCAAAAGGAAATAGTGCTGTCTGGTTTTTGTAAAACAGACATCCAATCCTGATCCCCCTACTCTTGGGCTTTAAATTAATACCGTAGATCGGGTGATGGTGAAAGAAACTCGCGTATTTTCTCTTTCCTCGATAGTTCGAAATAACGAGGACATGAAAAAAATGTCAACCTTTAATATTCACCGAATGTAAACAAGTCTTTGGTATGAGGATCTCCCCAAAAGGAAAAGTTCCTATTTTCCGTTACTCGGTGAGTCTGTTTGAAGACTCCCCACAACATCACATTTAAATTCCGCTTTCCTGCACTCGAGAGACTTAGCTCCGGTGGAGATAAATACTTCGATCTATTCTAATCCAGAGACTTATTTACATATATTACTAGTCTTTTGAACTTCTAGATGATGCCGTTAGATACAATCAAGAGGAAGAGTAAAATTTGTATCCAGTACGTTCCGAGGTTAAATTTTTTAAATTTTCAACGTTTCGTGTATGTGATCGTAGTCCTTCCTGTTCTACCCTTCGATTGAACATATATTATTTTTCCTTCTAGTACGATCTTGTTATGATACTTGAATCGATGGCATTGGCTTTGATTTCAGTGCAATGATAAATACAAAATCAGAAAAGTAAATTATCCCGTCGCCAGAATGATGCTCTAAACCTCGTCGCATGAAAATTCGAATAAGATCGACTTACATGTCACGTCCTCCTGAGGAAAACACATGCCGGGCAGCCCTGTCAAGTCCTCCTTACGAAAACACTTACCGGCCCGCCCTGTCCTGTCCTGATGACGAAACACTTCCCGGGCTGCTCTGGCACGTCCTTCCGACTCAACATTTGCCGGGCCACGAGTTACATCCTCTTGACCCAACATTTGCCGGGTCACGAGTTACGTCCTATTGACCCAACATTAGCCGGGACGCCCGGTCACATGCCCCCAGCCAAACACGTGTTGAATCGTCCCGTCACGGTCTAATGTCCAAACACTCGCCAGGCCACCCTGAAACTACCTTCTGACCTAACACTTATCGGGCCCTCCGGACCCAACATTTGCCGGGCCACCGAGCCACGTCCTCCTGATCCATCACTTGCCCGAATCACTTCCCAGACTCCTGACCCAACATTTGCCGCGCTCACTTTCTCCTCGTAAAGCGTTAACGGGCGGGAGCTGAGCGCTGGGCTTGAGCTCGTTCGCATGCCAGGGAAGGAAAGCGAGAAATGTATTGTCTGGATTCTGAGATCCATTATTTACGAACTGGGCTAACCAAATAATTTTGATGATCTTGTAGAACATATATCATCGCATATTCTTGTGTTAGGAATTCTTTCATCGTATAAACATTCGTTTGAAAGAATTGATGTTTGTCTAGCTATTGATCGAACATTGCGTGTATTTTTTGTGCAAAATATGAGCCATGTTAGGACTTGCCTTCCCTCTCACTATGCTGCTGACCAAAACCTTTCCAAATACGTTGCAGCACACGTGAGCGATGATTTACCATTTATCTTCAATGAATTCATGTTTGCACAATAATGATGCATTATGATTTTATAGTTTCACAATAATGTTGAGTTAAAGGACTATTTTCACAATAATGTAGTAGTGTGAGACTAGTTTCGAATTTCTGTTGACCAGTGGCATCTCTGGTCAACAGTAATTCGCAATGTTTTTTGCACACTAAGGGCCTCGAAACCGTGAAGAAAATATGAATAGACTGACATATTGGCGTTAGAAACAGGCTTCTACGTTCAATCATTTGAAGTGTTCTTAGGTTTGATGGTTAGGAGAACGAAATTGGGCAACCTAAATATGGAAACGTCAACAGTGCCATTTATATGATATATTTGTCAAATAAGTATAAAATTGTTGCAAAGTGTAAGACGCTTGCTATGAATCAAAAATGTAATCACTACCATATGCGGCTCTTCAGTACGTTCGCTCATCACCTCCTCACATGCGTGTTTTCAAACATTGGTGAAGCAGTCATTGAAGTTTTTAGCCGTTTCATATGGGTTTTCGAAGATACACTGTTTTAATTTTTTTTGTGTGTTACACCATCTTCACGAGTATGTTCCAGTTCTGCTTAGGGCAGTTTTTTGCTTTCCCTTGATAAAAGCTGGTCCGCTCCTCCCTCCTCAGCACTGATGCTCGGACCTACCCAAGCCAGAGGCAGGCCCTCCTTTCATACTCAGCAGTGATGCTGTGAACTACACAGACAGGAGAGGCTGGCATCAGCTTTCTAAACGGTACTGATCCTCTGAACTACACAGACAGGAGAGACAGGCATCAGCTTCCTACTCGGTACTGATTCTCTGAACTACACAGAAAAGAGAGGCAGGCCTCACCTTCCTACTTGGTACTGATTCTCTGAACTACACAAACGAGAGAGGCAGGCCTCGCCTTCCTACTCGGTCCTGATTCTCTGAACTACACAGGCAGGAGAGGCAGGCATCAGCTTCGTACTCGGTACTGATTCTCTGAACTGCACAGACAGGAGATGCAGGCATCAGCCTGCATCTCCTGTCCCGGAAAGAAGCAAGATACGAACGATTCACCCAACAGTTGCCAATGTAATTTTTTAAATTGACGACTCCACATTTTATTGCTCAACTCTAAATATATACTACTGTTCTTTCTCTGAGCTGAGGATGCAGGCGGCCGGCACACTACTCGATTAAACAATTACCGTCTGTAAAGAGTTTATACTCCCCTTCCCTTGCTATCTTATTACACAAGTCAAATAATTGACTGGGGCTCATCGGGAAAAGCAATTGACAGAAGGGCTGATGGGAGCAGTGGCCTTCCTTTAATTTGGCCCCGTAGAAAAAGCACAATGCAACTGATTGAGTTACATTACTCTGAGTTGCAGCACTTGGGCTCAGGAAATAAAACATTTCAGTGGAACTATTTTTCCCTTCTCAACTGACGTGGAAATGTAATTTTTATTAGATGTTTTAACTTGCCGGCTTCTGTGTCAGCGTGAAGTCTTCTATTTGCAAACGTGTAACACGGAACTCAATGAAGAATTCTTGTATGATGTTAGTGTCTATTAATGCATTAGAGAGCACTGATTGAAGAGACAGATCTGCTGCCCCTGTATTGCTGTCAAGTTCGTGTTAGGCGAATCCTTTGCCATCTTCTGCTGCATTGAAGTACACTATTTCAAGGTACCAAAGATATGTCGGTACCAAAGACGCGTATGTTACTAACGACTTGTCGTTACTAACTACTTGTCATTACTAACAACTTGTCGTTTACCAACGTGTCGTTTACCAACGTGTGGTTTACCAACGGGTCGTTTACCAACGGGTCGTTTACCAACGTGTCGTTTACCAGAGCATGTCGATTTCTAAGGCAGTGTTGTTTACCAATGAAGTGTCGTTTACCAATGAAGTGTCGTTTACCAATGAAGTGTCGCTTACCAATGAAGTGTCGTTTACCAATGAAGTTTCGTTTACCAATGAAGTGTCGTTCACCAATGACGTTTCGTTCACCAATGGCGTTTCGTTCACCAAAGACTGGTCGTATAACAAAGACATATCGCTTACATTGGTTCAGTACGTGGTATGTGGTCTTTATTTCACCTATATTCGTGTTCCGTTGGCAGCTTCACCTATATTCGTATTCCGTTCGCAGCTCCACCTAATTCGTGTTCCGTTGGCAGCTGAGACTGGGCTTGGGGCGTCTGGGCCGCTCATTACAGCCCGTGCAGGCGACCACTTTCAACGGAGCATTCGCCTCGCCATCAAAAGACCCTTCATGCCATTAGGATCCGTAGAATCGTCAGGCTGCTTATAAATGTGTGGGGAGATGATACTATTTTGATCTATTGAAAAGACAAATAAATTATAATACGTATACAGTTAATCTTACGTTGATTTTGTTCATTCTTCCTTTGCGAACTTTAACCGGTGAACATCCGGGACTGGTGACGAGCCTACGAGGTAGAATCTCGACACCCTACTTTTAATATTGGAATATTGATCGTCTCCATGGCTACTACAGCAGGCATTGCTTATCGGCGATCACAATGAAGCATTATGTACGTTATTATAGACGCGACATTCAGATTTACCAATAAACGGCTTGTATCATGTGGTAAAACTATGCATATGATATAAATTAGCAATATAAATCATTGTTTTTTTTTCAACAAGTAACTTCTCATTGTAAAACAAGACAGCAAATTACCGTCCTTGTTTTAAAATGTTCCAATAGACACTCTGCTCATAATGCAAGATTTTTATTACTCTATTCTTAATGGCTCCCGTGGAAGTGAGGCTCAAATCAAATCAAATTTATCCATCACTGAGGTATTGTCAGCTGACAATAATCATAAAGAGAATCAGTGTGTCGCCGTGGAATATCGAATGGTTTCATAAGTTTATTTTCGTAACGGTTTCAACAATATTACGTAGTTAATGTAAATACTGCAACCTAACAGATTTATATATTTCAAAAAATAAGATGTTCCTCAAAAAAAAATTACCTTGCGAGATACACTGGCATGTGATGACACTGTTCTTTGAAGAAATATTTCGTTTCGTGTTCTTTATACCAGAACAAAGTATTTGAGTCCCGTGAACCCATGACCGCCCTACGGGGGAGTCTGCATTAACTTCGCGTTGGGACTCCGGTGTAACATTGAAGCAAATAATAATAATAATAATAAATAAACCCGTGAACCCGTTTCTATTTGAGCTTCCTTTCCTGTTGACGGTGTTATCGTGAGCAGGGCGATGCGGCTCGAATAATGGGATAATTTTTCATTTGGTGTTATTTTACACACAACTGCGCTCTTTGTTCCCAACTAGACGGCCGTCCGTGAAACAAAACATGGTAAAGATTGAAAAAATCCGGAATTTTAGGATTTTTTTACATAAAAAACGTCGTAACTGGTTCCTGTCCCACGATGTCTCCCCGAGACACTTTCGCTGGAAGAGCCATCTCATTTCTGTTTTTATGATCCGGTCTGACTTCACGTATGATGAGATTCGCCGACGCTTGCTGCCACCAATGAGCTGGTCAACTGAGAGGAGCTCTTGCTGCCACCATCGAGCCGACAAGCGAGACGATCTGTCACCGCTTGCTGCCATTGGTCGCTTCTTCCATTAGACCGGACAAGCGAGACTAGCTGCCCACGGTTGCTGCCACCACTGGTTGCTGCCACCATTGGTTGCTGCCACCACCGGTTGCTGCCACCACCGGTTGCTGCCACCACCGGTTGCTGCCACCACCGGTTGCTGCCACCACTTCACCAGCCAAGTAAGACTAGCTGCTACCGCTTGCTGCCACCAATGGTCCGGCCAAGTGAAACTAACAGCCGCCACTTGCTATCAACATTAGGCCGGTGAAGCGAGACAATTTGGCAACCCGTCCCTAGACGAAGGTGTTCAACACAATTGAACTAGCACTGGACGTACACCTTACGCTTTTGAACGCTACTACTTTGGTGTTAGGTAATTTCTCATTGGAAATTATAATGTGATGGTATTTTCCCGCTTTCCCGATTAGACCAAATCATGCATTTTAAAAGAATGTTTCTGTGAAAGCCTGAATTTCATTTGTGGATTTGAGATCCGTGTTGTGGGGACGGTGGTGTGAATGGAGGTGTCTGTGGCAAGAGGTTTGACACTGCATGTAGTTGATAGTTTGACCAAATAATTGTTTTACTTTGCGTGTAATTCTCTACATAATAGAAGTGTGTGAATTCACAAACATGAAATGAAAAGGTGCAGAACGACGTACTGATAAACAGTTCTTTCGTATTTGCCAAAATTAGCAACGATTGGTGGAAGGGTAGTCTACGGAGGTTTCATAAATTGGTGTAGCATAATTCAATGCTTTCACGCGTTCAAACTGTTGCTGTAAAATTCTTTCCGTATTTATCGGCGAGTCCAATGCGCTCTGAGGTATAAATAACTGCGACTTTCTATAATGTAGTAATAGAATTTGCGCCTTCCCATAATGCAGGAGTTGATCGAGCCATCTTGAGGAGAT
This sequence comes from Gammarus roeselii, assembly GCA_016164225.1. NCBI lineage: Eukaryota > Metazoa > Arthropoda > Malacostraca > Amphipoda > Gammaridae > Gammarus > Gammarus roeselii. The sequence goes on from SDVV010004288.1 coordinate 15,632, forward strand.
CAAGCATTTGCCTTCTATATGACAGTACCAACAAGTCAACATTTGTGAAGATCTTCTTCAAGATGACAGGCATAACCGCATCAGCTGAGGTGGTCGGGTAGTAGCATCTTGTTAGGTAAAAGCAACCCATCCCAAAATCAACGTGTACACCAGCTCAAATCAGTTTGTTTTTTTGCAAACGACTCTGGGAGCTAGCGATGACTAACGTCATGGCTCCGGTGGAAATAAACCCCTAATCTAATGAAACGACTAAATTGTAAATTTCACAACTCTCAACTGCCACTACTTGCGTCCGCCTGTTGTCGGACGCACATCACTTTAAAACAAACTGTTACAACTTCTTCCCAACTTTTAAAATACTAAAGTTTCGTCATTTATGCATGGATTTCGATGTTTAATTGGAGAAATTTAAAGAAACTGCTGTACACAAGGTTCCAGGGCAATTTAATCCTAGCATTTCCAAATTGGGGTGGATGGATGATTATTCATTTTATAGATTTTTGTATTTTTTAATATTTCTTATTTCGTGTGCTCTATTATCTATCTGTGCCCGTATTTCATGGTGATCAATTTTGGATTAGTTATATAATTGTGTACCGTTAGACGCCCGTAGGGGCCCTAGGTGGACTATGCGGTGTGTTAGTTAGTCTAGTCAAACCTACGGTGGGAGAATTTGCACACTCCCGGGCGCCTAATAAATGTCAAAGCACAGCTAGGTGTTTTGATGTCTCAAAGGCGAATTAATGTTGCTGTTGATCTTAGAAAGCGAAAGTCTTGAATGGCACTGTGAGTGGAGGGGACGAGGCGAGTCGAGGCAGGTTAAGGCGAGTGGAGACGAGGCGACTGACGAGGCGATGAGTCGACTGGCGAGGCGATGAGTCGAGACGAACTGAGGCTGATTGAGACTAGGTGAACCGGGAGTGGAAGGTACTCGCGGGACTCGAGGAACCTGGGGGTTTCGGTAACCCGGGAGGCTTGGAAGACCAGGAGGATTTGACACCCTTGAGACCCTTTAGGACCCCCTTGAGAAAATTTGGGATCCGCTTGAGGCCCCTCTGAACCCTGGGACCTCTGTTTCCCCCTCCCTACGCTGTAAAACCCATACACAGAAAAATGTATACATGTGAAAAGCTTGAGTGGAGCATTTAACAAATACAGTCCATTTATTACTGGCGCAGAGGGTGAGGGTCGCGTCGAGGCTGGTCGAGGTGCGTCGAGAGAGGTCGAAACATGTTGAGGCGAGTCGAGTTGGTCGCGCCGAGCCGAGACTGGCCGAAATGATTCGAGACAAGCGGAGATGAGCTGAGACGAGGGGGCCCGAGGAGCTCAGGAAGACCCGGGGGACTTGGGTTACCCTCCGGGATTCGTCAAGCTCTATTGGGACCCAAGGAACATTTTCCCTCCCACCCTATCCCCATAAACAATGAGTGCAAAATCAATAATCCGAGCAGTTTTTCCGCCTGTGACGAACCTGCCCTTACGTTCTTCTTCACGATCTACAATTTTGTCATGTATAGCAATGCTAGTGGATTTGTGCGGGAGTTTCTGTTTGTGATTTTGTGGATAGTTTTTTTTTTCAGTCTGTGCTCGCTTGCGCGTGCACGGACCATATGTAGTTTCTGGGGTTAACCAGGACTGCGTAGCTATAAACCTTGTGACGTGTTGCGGTTGGAGTCGATCTTATCCGTGAAGCCATGGACTTCGTACCAATTTCGACGATACTATCTGCGCACTGGCGCGCGTGCAAATTACTCATAGAGTTCTGAGTGGTTGGATGCGGGGATTCGTTTCGTCGGAGTCTTTATCTTACCTGAATAACTAAATTGTACCTATACTTAACTAGACCGCGTAGCTGTAAACATTGTGTTGCGTTGCTGTCGGAGCTGACTTTGTCCGTGTAGCCGTAAACTTTGTACCAGTCCCAACGATGATACCTGTGCGCACTTGCGCGCCTACATATTACTCATGAAGTTCTAAATGATTGGAGGCAAAAATTCGTTCCGTCTAAGTCTTACTTGAATAAATGAAGTGTACTGTGGTCGACCTGGACCGTTTGACGGTCTAGGTCGTGTTGCGTTGCTGTCGGAGCTGACTTTGTTCGTGTAGCCGTAAACTTGCACTAATCTCGACGATGCTACCTTAACGCACTAGCGTGCGTATATATTACTCGTGAATTTCTGAATGATTGGGAGCGGAAGTCCGTTTCGTCGAAGCGTTTTTCTTATGCGCACTAGCGTGCGTCTGACATTGCTAAAATGTTCAAATTTTTCTCACTTTGAAAGCGTTGTTTTTCTCGCTGACTGAGGCGTGCGAGCCTACTGGAATCCATGATCATCAAGCACTACGGGGGAGCCAATTATGACTCGCGTTGAGGCTCTGGTGGAACTGAGGATCAAATCAAAATCATTTCCAACATCTGTCTAACTCCCTTACCCTAACTGGCTTTGTAGTGTAATGGTGTCCGTGCCAGATTGCTATCTCGGAGTTGTGGGTTCCATCCCTGCAGAAGTCTGCATCTACTCACCGCCTTAAGCTCGGGCTATGTCACACTCCAAAGATCTTCCGAGAGATGGTGCCACAGTGCGAAAGATGTCTGCCAAAAACCTGTTTTTACGAGTTACATTTGCATAATCGGACTCTCTTGATCACGTGAATATATCCGTACGACCTGAAAATATCTGAATGTGAAGATACAGTGGTAAGGAAGTAAAAAAATATTTTTCAGTGGCAGATTTCAAAAATGCAAGTTGAACACTGACTTTAAAATTTTGTTTGTTTATGAAGAAAATTATACATCCATCCTGCGATGTGTTTTGTATCATTCCCAGGAAGACATATCCCTGTGTCATTCCTAGTAATTTTCTTTTTGTGTTGAAATGCAGCAACTTCCAATTAAATTACGAAATATTTCTTTATTCTTGATTGTGGTTGATGATTCCATACACGGAGCAAAATTTTGATCTGTTTGGCAAGGCCGGGCTTGACCCAGAAGTAATCCATTAATTTGGCCATGCGGGCAATCAACGAGTTGCACGGTACATTTAAAGATCAGCGCTGTATCGCGCTGAATAACTTTTTAGAGAAACACATAATATATTCATGAAATAACTTGACAACATTCACAGAGACTGCATTCGCTCTAGGGTGAAACCCTGTGTGTTGGCTTGACCTGTTTTACCGTGTTAGTGTCAGGATAAGCCATGATTCGGCATAACAGGCCGTATTGGGATTTTTAAACAGAATACCTGTTTAAAAATATAAGATAGGTTAACGAATGGGTGCTAGGTCAGAAAAAATTATTATACAAAGAGAACTAGTGCGGTACTTTGCGTACTGATCCCTATCGACTGCCAAGCACAAAATGATGACATGGGTATAAGCTCGATTTGGCACTGCCCGTCTCCGAGCTCTTGGTCTGCCTCGCCGATGACCATTTTGGCGTTGTCCATCACGGTGTTTGTCTCGGCGCTGTCCGTGTCTGTGCTGCCCACGTCTGTGCTGCCCACTCTTGGCTTCCTGTCTCGACGCCGCCCGTCTCTGTGCTGCCCACTCTCGGCTTTATGTTTCGGCGCCGCCCGTCTCTGTGCTGCCCACTCTCGGCTTCATGTCTCGGCGCCGCCCGTCGCTGTAATGTTCGAAGAGTTACGCATTGTCAGACAAATGGATTTGTTCAGACAATCTGATCCTGCTTTCCACAGGACCACCGTATGTGAATAAGACCATGATTTTCCTGATATCAGAATGCTTATTAAAATCCTAGACATAAGTTAGAAATTTAACCCAAGCTTCGACTTAATTCAACTGTCAGTAGGAATTCATTCCTTGTCAAGCTTGAGCTATTCTTTACAGACTCCTATTCTCATCCTAATTAACTCATTCCCCAGCGTGTGTCTCAAACCCTCGTTCCCTCGAACTGTAATGATTCTGGTTGTGTCTGTTTTCCAATTGGAATCCGTCGTCTTATGGTCAATTTTATATTCCGTCAATTGAGATCCTGTGTAGATTGATCATCTGATCAGTAGATGCGTTGGATTGATTAAGCTGTTAACTCTGCTACAAACATCACTTCGTTGTTATTGCGACCGAACAGTTATTGGAACGATGGCGGGTATTGTTGCCAATATCAGACTGTGTTAATGCAGCCTGATATCATGGAACGATGGCGGGTATTGTTGCCAATATCAGACTGTGTTAATGCAGCCTGATATCATGGAACGATGGCGGGTATTGTTGCCAATATCAGACTGTGTTAATGCTGCCTGATATCAGCCCTCCTAAGTTAGGTCACTGCTTATTCTCATTATTCTAATCTGCTGAGCCCATTTTATGCTCAAAGTATTGCTGTGGAATTTCAGTGCATGTATAATATACCAGACGCTGATAATAACTTCAGGCTAAATGAATGGCTTGAGTAGTTTCTGATCCACTGGCAGGAACGAGAATTTGAAATCTTGGTTAAACTTTTGATATGCGTCCTTTTTTGCGCAGTCTCAGACGTTAAACAATGCGGCAGCGCGGCTATTGCAGGATGCGGTCAAACAATGCTGCAGCGCGGCTATTGCAGGATGCGGTCAAACAATGCTGCAGCGCGGCTATTGCAGGATGCGGTCAAACAATGCTGCAGCGCGGCTATTGCAGGATGCGGTCAAACAATGCTGCAGCGCGGCTATTGCAGGATGCGGTCAAACAATGCGGCAGCGCGGCTATTGCAGGATGCG